>BJKM01001219.1:0-83816 GCA_015082035.1 Chaenogobius annularis | reverse complement strand
ACCTAGGATTGTGATTTATGCAATTAATTAATTTATCAAATTAAATGTATTTTTAAAAAAGGACTTCAGAAATTGTCACCTTAAGGTTGTATTACAGACATCAAACCCCTACGCCTTATTTACACGTTCAAAGTGGGCTGGGGGCCTGGGGACAGGTCTGGAGCATTTTTACTTAGGGCACCCAAATGGCTGGTAGCAGCCCTGGGGGGAAGTGAGAATGTGCATTTACGCGGCTCTTGAAGTCCATTGTCATGGAGATAAGTGCGGCGGTCAGCTGATCACGTGACGTGGCTCATGGTGCAGCATTTGAGGAGAATAGGGAGCGGGACTTGTGAACAGGACCAACCCAAAAGTGTGAGCAACAGGGCTAATTCTAGTGCTCATGAGGCTTAGTTTAGTCCTAGTATGAAACGTGCTTTAGTCCGGATATAGTTCTGGTTCTGACCTGGTTTTGTGGAGGCGGAACAGAGTTAAACATGGACTTGTTGAGACATGTTTGGAATCTAAGCAGAATCCACCGCCTCCAGGTTCACTTTAGAGAGCAAGGAGACGAGGAGCTAGGGCACAAGGACGCAAGGACACGAGGAGCTAGGACACAGGGCACAATGACACGAGGAGGTGAGGAACTAGGACATGAGACAAGGTGCTAGGACACAAGGAGACGATTTGTGGATTTTTGCTGAAAGAGAACATATTGGTGTGAGAGCAGAGGATGCAGTTTTTATCTAATCAGATAATATTTACAACTTTGCTGAACTCTGACGTGAGTCCACTTCTACCCTGGATCTGGACAGTTGTGGAGCATCTCTTCACACTACTATCCTGCTTTAGACCTGCTTTAATCCTTGAAAAAAAAAGGAATAAACAGAACAGAATTCGGCCTGATACTTACCTGATACTGGTGATGGTGACGAGCGTGACAGACGCACTGGCTCCACAGCGGCAGACGTTTGCTTTAAAACCCACACAATCCCAGAAAAGACAAACAAGAGATGAGTAAACAACAGAAGACGATATGTGGGGACCAAAACAATCAAAGCCTCACAAGCTAACGAGGCTAACATGGCTAACGGTCCGGGCGGCCGACACAAGCCATTCCCCCTCAGCAGGACGGGGTTCAGCTGGCTTCGACGTGGAGCCCCAGGTCCTCCCCTTGCTGGAAGAGGAGAGGAGATAACCACTCACCAGTTGGCCCTCATGATGTTTGAAATGAACACGAATGCAGAGTGACATGAGTCTCTGAGAACGGAAATGAAAGCGGCGGGTGGGCGGCCCGATTTCAACCAATTTTATTGATGACTAAGGGAGTTTGAAGGCGAGCACGCATGGATGAAGCTCAACTGCGCATTTCAGACAAATATGGATGATCTGCAGAAGCTGAGGGCCGACACAATGGGTGACCTCGTGATAGGTGAGTGACGCTTCAAGGTGCCGTGTTACACATTCCTGTACTGTGTTGACACCCCAATAAAAAGATGGCCCTATATGTTTTTGAAGCAAACACTTTACACAACACTTCAAAACTGCGAACTTTGAATCAAAATGTGTTCTGATGATCAACTAATAATAGATAACTCAGTGAGAAGGAAAAACTCCATCTTAGTAGTTAAAGCAAACAACAGCCTATTGTCAGTAAAGTTACACTGTAATGTAAGACATGACTCGAAAATGAATGTAAAACTGATAGGGCTCGCTGAGGTTATTCTTGTGAAAGATCATAATTATCCTCAAACAGGAACCGGCAAATATTTATCACCGGTGAACCACAAACAGAAAACAGCTTCAGCAGTGCTTCTGCGACATGAGCAACACCAAAGGAACACAGTAGATGTACTTTTCTTCATGTGACACACAGAGTGCACAACATCGACACAGCGTCACTTTCAGAGCTCAACGCGGTGTTACAGCCCCTTGACTCGTTCGGCCCATCACTAGATGACGCTGCAGACGGAGGATGGAGCGTAATCTTTAATTTTGCTGGCATAATAGGATTGAGGGTCTCTGCTGGAGCCACAGCCAGGGACAAAAGAGACTACGCGCGCCTTGCTGGGATGCAGCAGCCAGGACAAACAGAGACTACAGCGCCCTCTCTGGACGCACAGCCAGGACAACAGACTAAGCGCCCGTCTGTGGAGCCACAGCCGGGACAAACAGACTACAGCGCCCTCTGCTGGAGCCACAGCCAGGGACAAACAGACTACAGCGCCCTCTGCTGGAGCCACAGCCAGGGACAAACGAGACTACAGCGCCTCTTGCTGGAGCCAGCCAGGGACAAACAGAGATTACAGCGCCCTCTGCTGGAGCACAGCCAGGGACAAACAGAGACTACACAGCGCCTCTGCTGGAGCCACAGCAAGGGACAAAGACTACAGCGCCCTCTGCTGGAGCCAAGCCAGGGACAAACAGATACATCGCCTCTGCTGGAGCACAGCCAGGGACAAGAGACTAACGCGCCCTCTGCTGGAGCCACAGCCGGGACAAACAGAGACTACAGCGCCTCTGCTGGAGCACAGCCAGGGACAAACAGACTACAGCGCCTCTGCTGGAGCCACAGCCAGGGACAACAGAGACTACAGCGCCTCTCGCTGGAGCCACAGCCAGGGACAACAGAGACTAACGCGCCTCTGCTGGAGCCACAGCCAGGAAAACAGACTACAGCGCCCTCTGCTGGAGCCACAGCCAGGGACAAACAGACTACAGCGCTCCTGCTGGGCCACGACAGGGACAAACAGAGACTACAGCGCCCTTGTGGAGCCACAGCCAGGGACAAAAGAGACTAAGCGCGCCTCTGCTGGAGCCAAGCCAGGGAAAACAGACTACAGCGCCCTCTGCTGAGCACAAGCCAGGAAACAGACTACGCGCCTCTGCTGGAGCCACAGCCACAGACTACAGCGCCCTGGGACAAACAGACTAAGCGCCTCTGCTGGAGCCACAGCCAGGGACAACAGAGACTACAGCGCCTCTGCTGGAGCCACAGCCAGGGACAAACAGAGACTACAGCGCCTCTGCTGGACACAGCCAGGGAACAAACGACTACACTGGAGCCACACACAGACTACGCCCTCTGCTGGAGCCACAGCCAGCCACAGCTACAGGACAAACAGAGACTACAGCGCATTGTGCGTTCTGCTGAGAAGGTGATCGGCTGCAGACTTCCATCTCTGCAGGACTGTACGTCTCCAGGGCTCTGGGACGAGCAGGTCGGATCACAGCTGACCCTTCTCACCCTGGACATGGACTGTTTGAACCACTCCCCTCAGGCAGGAGGCTACGGTCCATCCGGACCAGAACTCCCGCCACAAGAATAGTTTCTTTCCCTCTGCCGTTGGACTCATGAACACTTCTAAACACTCTTTTACTTCACTTTAACAATTATTCAACAATACTATTCAAGCACTGTTCAATTTTTTGCACTATTTCGTGAACATCTGTACATTTTTGTGTACATACTGAGATTGAGAGCCTTAACGCCGAAACAAGTTCCTATGTTTGCGAACTCTGTTCAATGACAATGGCAATAAAACGTTTTCTGATTCTGATATCAGCCCGTGGTGGAGCATACACATTTAATAGAGTACAAACCTTTCCATTAATATTCCCATTAACCCGTACATATCTGCCCCCTTTGTCTTAACAGTCAAAAGCTATTCGATTGGAAATCAATATTGCAACTCCCCTCTTGTGTCTGCCTCTGTATGATGAATAGTACAATTAGTTTTTTTATGTTCAATGTCATTCAAATGTGTCTCTTGTAAATATATAATGTCTATTCTTTCTTTTTTCATTTTTAAAATTGATTGGGTTCAGAATGCCATTCACATTGAAGGATGCTACTTGTAACACTTCTGATGCCATTTTGTTGGTTGTATTGATCGTACCCTTGATCATTTGTTTTAGACTCTCCGGTCGAACACAACAAACATACACAGGAACCATAAGAACACAGAACAGATGATAAAATGGAAAAATTTGAAAACAAAATGGTTCATGCTAGAAACATGCACCAAACCCAAAACCTGATCAAGTAAGTGATCCTCAGGAGGAGGGAAGTCCGTTCCTAGTGAAGGCCCCCCCTGAAAAACTCCCCAGGCACTCCTGACTCCAATCCTTATGAAGAACTGGATATTTTACTCCCTCAGCTCACCACGTCCCCCCGCTGACCTCTGCATGTATTTTTCTATTTTCCCACAAATCCAATCTCCCACATTTGACACCTCGATGAGAAGATGTGTTAAAGTCTGATGTTAAAAACGAAAACAATCAGGTCATTAGTCTCATCACCATTTGACCACAACCTGAACTCACATGCCCCACGCTGGTGGCTCCATCCTCTGTACTGTTCATTTCTCTGTTTTGCATCTTCCTGAGGAGCACCTCTGCTTCTCCTGGTGTTCTGAGCACGTGTGTTTTACCTTCAAAAGTCACCAGAAGAGTCGCGGGGAAAGATAATCCATGTCTCTGTTTTCTCCTCCTGAGCTCCTCACAGATGTGGTGGAGCTTTTGCCGTTGTTGGCGAACCTCATATGGAATATCTGGAGCGAAGAAGACACGCTTGCCTTTGTGCTGGAGGTCTCCTTTAACCCCTGCAGCCTCCGTCACAGCTGCTGGTCTTGGTTTGCCCAGGCGATGTGCTCTTTCTATTGTGAATCTGAGATTATCTCAGGTATGATCTTCTCCTGAAAACTTTCAGTGTCTTCTCCTTCCTATCCGTCTGATGTTGGGTCGACGTGATCTGGACTCCAAATCCAGGAATCTTATTTTTCATATTCTTGTTCTCCGAGTCATTACTTTGGCCTGCAGCGCCTCCATTTCGGCATTTTCTGCAGCTTGTCCGTATTGTCTGAAATACGCTGTTCGACTTCATCCATGCGTGCTCCAACAAGCAGAAAGATAAAAAAAAAAACCCAAAAAAACGAAACAGTCAGAGTAATGCAATTTTAACCAAACAAGACTAATTGTAGAAAAAGATTCAGTTGTAGTCATCTGGACTCTGTTTTAGAAAAGAACGATAAGTTTCGACTCCCATCCAAGAGTCATTCTCAATCAGAGAAACAAGTCTGAGAACTTCCTGATAATGGCCCATTGAAACTTAACTGGGATGGGCCTATTGTTCCCTGGCTTTTCGCTCCCTCACCTTGAGTGCCTGTTTAGCATCAGAATGCCTTGGGCGTCTCCAGGGTTTCAGAAGACCATTATAAACAACGGAAAGGTTGAATCTTAAACCTCCATTACGATTTAAGGAAGGATTCTCTTTTTTAACAAAGATTGCCTCTTTAACTCCTCTTTCAAACCATCTTTTCTCCTGCTCAGAATCTCCACCTCACTGACTTCAATAGAGTGGTTTTTGGCTTTAAGATGAAGATGCACAGCGCTCTGGGGTCCTGAACTCGAGTGTCTTCTGTGCTGATAAAGCCTCTTGTGAAGTGGCTGTTTAGTCTCACTATGTGCGCTCTTTACAACTTTCTTCACTGCATTGGATAGAATACACTACATTGCTCTGTTTTTGTGTAGGCATCTTGTCCTTAGGCTGAACCAGTTTTTGTCTTAACGTGTTCCTGGTTTGAAATAAACAGGGACTTCGTGTTGTCTAAAAATTTTTGCAGTTTTTTCTGACAGTCCTGAGACATTATCCGTTTTTTTAAATCAGTTTTTTACTTCCAAAATGTTTTAATTATGACTTTTTTTTAAGTAAACCAAGGATTTTAAGAACACTTTTACAGTAAACTGCTCCACGCTCTGAGGCATTGGGCTGGGCCTGGACAGGGTCCTGAGCAGATAGTTAGAGAAGAGAGGAATGAGAGAAGAATTCCTGCTCCATCAGCCAGAGACCGAGCCAATGTTTCAACATCAGCAGCACCACAACCACAGCCTCCACCAAAGGATTTATTAGCAGCCGCTCCACCACACCACCAGCAAAGAATTCAACTCCAGCTGCTCCACGATCACCTCCACCACCTCCAGCGAAGGACTCATCTGCAGCAACACCACACCAATCTTCACCACGGCTAGCGCAGGAGTCATTTCAGTTCTTTCCTGCACGGCCCTCATCAAAGGCCTTGGACCCATCTATGACAGGCCCGGCAGTATCCCTGCCATTGCCCCTGCCCTCAGAGCAGCCCTGGATCCACCCTGCAACATCTACTCCCACTACAGATTCCTCACTCTCCTTTCCATCTCCACCCTCACCCAGGGGCCTTCCCAGCCATCTTGAATATCTGATCAAATCAGGCATTAAGATGGCTCCACTCACGCCTAATATAGCAAGATCAAGAGTTCTGATATCAACAACGATGAACTCTTCCTGACTACTGCTATGCAGACAAAAACGGCCCCACCTAAACCGCCCCGCCTTTCACCTGGTATCTCTCGGGACTTATAGTCATAATAAAAAATCAAACCAACCCGGGGCCCTGTGTAAAAACAGCCTCCCCTAGTGCTATTTCTGTAGTAACATCACACAGATGGGAAAACAAAATGCGAGTCAGACTGCCCAATCTGAGAAATTTGAATCATATTTCCTGTAAAAAGATAACGCCCAGTCTCACTGAAACTAGTCTGAAAGTTGCTTTGCTAAATGTCAGATCCTTATGTAACAAACCGTTCTGAATTAATAACTTTATTTAGACTAACAGGTCTTTGAGAGACAGAATTTTTGCTGATTGGCAGGTGCTCAAATACTTATTTGCAGCAATAACATACAAATAAATTATTCAGAAATTATACAATGTGATTTCCGGATTTATTTTGTGCATAATCGCATGGTGTTTCATATGCTTACTTTCCTCACTGTATTCCCAGTTTACTCCTGGTGTAGTCCTTGTCTGGCCCGGCTCTGGCCCGGCTCTGGCCCGGCTCTGGCCCGGCTCTGGCCCTGCTTTGGGCCCGCTCTGGCTCCGCTCTGGCCCTACTCTGGACCCTCTCCGGGACCTCTGGCCCGGGGCTCATCCTCTCCTCTGTGTATGTTGCAGGTCACTTCCCGAACAAGGCGATGCCGTCGGCGGGGACATTGCCGTGGATACAGGGGATTCTATGCAACGCCAACAACCCGTGCTTCAGGAGCCCCACACCGGGCGAATCTCCGGGGATCGTCGGGAATTTCAACCACTCCATGTACGTCCTGTCCGTAACGCCTGTTGAACACTGACTCCGATCCGAGTCCGACTCAGTGTGGTTCCCGCCAGACTTAGAAACTGTTTAAAATCAATGCGCCCAGTAGAGCAAAATATAGACCATTTTGAAAGTGTATATTGATTGCCTTATGGAGTTTATAGGCCTAGGACCAATTACATTTTAGTGGTCCTTTTTTGTTCAGAAGTTCAAGTCAGAGACACATTGATACCAAATATAGACTATTAACTCATTATAAAATCATGTGGCCGATGTTGAAGTGCATGTGACGTTTTGGAGTTTGTTTGGTGGAATAGTTCCTGTGATAAATATCACAGTTTTACATCAGTAAGTTGCAGTTTGTCAATATTTTTTTTAATATAAGACACCTGGTTGCTTGGTAACAGATTATTAAATAATTTATTTGTGTGTTATTACTGCAAATAAGTAATATTTGAGAGCCAGAATTCTTGCTGATTGGCAGGTGTTCAAATACTTATTTGCAGCAATTACGTACAAATCAATTATTTAAAAATCATACAATGGGATTTCCGGATTAAAAAATAAATAAATTGTCTCTCACAGTGGAAATGCACCTACGATGAAAATTTCAGACCCTCCATAATTTGTAAGTGTGAGTACTTGCAAAATTGCCGGGTGACATCCAGAGGAACCCCAGCCCAGACGGTAGACAGTTCTCTTGTCGAATGACACCTGACACCAGCAGGCAGTGGCCGCCCCCGTGAGGTATAAGCACATTTGATGGCCTCGACAACCCACCGGACGAGGCGTTGTGTAGATTGTCAGACTGTCGGACACCCGCAGTGACCCGTATGTAAGCTTCAAGAGCACGGATACATGAGGGCGCGGGCACCTAGCATTAGGTCGCAGAGCCTCGTCTGGAGTCACAATAAGGGAAGCCACAGTCTGTTCCGTTAACGAGGAACAGAGGAAATACTACCTTTTAATGGAGCGTTTTGGACCTTTCTCTTTAGTGTTAGCAGTTTATCTGACTACGAATCAGACGAGAGTTCAGGCCCTTCCAACATGGCCAAGCGTTCAACACGCAGGGACCTAAGGCATAATGCTACAGTTCATCCGTCTCAGTTAAACCGCTTTTAAGGATCAGGTCAAGCAAGGCACACCACTCTTGACAGAAAACAAAAATGACCACCCCGAGCTGACAACGCCACTGGTGGTTGGAAAACAAAGCGAACAGTAACTACTGCTGATAGGAACAAAACAAAATAAGTTTAAAGCGGCTATATGCGCTTGTAATCAATAATAAGGTCCAGCCAAACACAGCGGTGGTAATATAGATTGAGGCTGAACTGAACCGTTAACCGGCACAACCAATACTGCACCACCGCACACGTGTTGTCGTCAAACAATTGAATAAACAATACTCACCATCCCAGAACAGTTTAGAGTAGACAAACTTTGCACTACACCATCGTCAAGGAGCGAAGCTGACTCCAGTTGGCAGAGTGATTTGATGGAAGGTAGCTTACGCAGCCCCTGGGGGGCGAGCCGTACTCGCTACCCCGACTGTGACACAATAATCCACAGGTCACGAGGCAATGAACTACTAAACTACAACTAATAAACTGTGGCACATGCAGTACACGCCTTGAGCCACAACAGACCCGACCGAAAGCGAGAAGAGCAAGAGGGATTGAGGAAAACGGTTTATCTTCAGTATGAAGCTGAAAACAAATATAACAACTTTGGACTGTTGCCAGATGTTGCCGAGTTAAAAGATTCCATTGAAATGTTTTGTGTTTTGTCAGAATTCCCGACTTTTCTCTGATGCCAAGAAGATCTTACTGTACAGCCAGAACGACAAAACCTGGAGGCTTCAAGGAGCTGGCATCTGCTCTACGCGCGGCTGCAGGGCAGAGCAGACAGTGTCAGACACCCAACGCCAGTGACACGCCAGCCCCACACGCCAGCCCACCCACCCACACGCCAGCCCACCACCACGCGCCAGCCCCACACGCCAGCCCACAAACGCCAGCCCCAACACGCCAGCCCCACCACGCGCCAGCCCCACCACACGCCAGCCCCCACACGCCAGCCCAAACGCCAGCCCCCACACGCCAGCCCCACCCACACCCAGCCCACCACCCACCCACCACACTCCCTCACCTCCACACGCCAGCGCCACACTGCCTATTTCGCGCGCCCCACACGCCAGCCCCACCACACGCCAGCCCCACCACACGCCAGTCACACTGGTCATGAGTGTTTCAGCCTCTGTGAGGAGAGTGAAGCCTCAGTGTGAGGAAGCAGCTGCAGCAGAATGAATGCAGAATGATATTGCTATATTCCAAATGACAATATATGATGAACACTCGACATGTCTCGCAGTATTTGAAAGGGGTTGGCTCCGAATTCACCGACCTTAATCCTCCACATCCTGGCTTGGATCTGGAAAAAGGTCCAGCTAGGTACTCCTGACCTGAATTTTGTTTCTTTTCCCATATCTGTGGTCTCTTTTGGTTTTGACGTTTTTAAGACGGTAAAAGTTAGTTCCAGCGTCTTAAGTCGACAGCTGAACACTATGGGAGGGCCGGCGGGTACAGTTTTGATTTGATTTGGGCTTCTTCTAGCGTTGGCATATTGCATGGTGGTAGGTGCTCCTGGGCGAGCATGCGTGCTGCTGCTTGTCTGTGTGCGTTCAGGTGATCCAGATGCCCCGCCTTTGTATCGCATTGGGACAGGCACAGACATGAAACCCTGAGTCACACACTTATGCACAGCCCCCGGACACAAAAACTCTCTCCCACTCTCTACACGCATCCCGACGTCATCTTGCACACTTAGGCGGGACACAACAGGCATTTTCGTCAATGGGTGAGGTTTTGGGTCACGCATCATAGTTCATCTGGAAATCTACTGACGCCTGCTTTATTACACTGCCCGACCAAAAAAGGTCCTACGCTCTAATATTTGGTGAAACGCCTTCAGCACGCATTGGGGTGGCAGTTGCTCAGTGGCTCGTCCTCTGGCCCACAGGTCGGTGGTGCGATCGCAGCTGCCTCAGGTGAATACTGCTGTGGGGGCTTTAAGTTAAACAGTTAACCCACCCTGCCCCCAGTGTGTGAAGTGCGTGTGAATGTGTGAAGCTAGAAAAGCGCTATATGAATGTGACCATTTAACATTATATATTCACTGTAGCATAGTTTCAATAATCTTCTATAATATTAGCAGTTATTTCCCTCCAGCGTGTCATTGTTCCTCACGCAGATCTTCAGCGTGTCATTGTTCCTCACACAGATATCAGCGTGTCATTGTTCCTCACACAGATCTTCAGCGTGTCATTGTTCCTCACACAGATCTTCAGCGTGTCATTGTTCCTCACATAGATCTTCAGCGTGTCATTGTTCCTCACACAGAATCTTCCAGCGTGTCATTGTTCTCACACAGATCTTCACGCTTGTCATGTGTTCCCCCACAAGTCTTCAGCGTGTCATTGTTCCTCACACAGATCTCAGCGTGTTCATTTTCCCACCACAGATCTCAGGATGTCATTGTTCCTCACACAGATCTTGTATGATAATGGAGAGAGTGACCCACTGCACAAAGCCTTCTCCAGCTCGTCCCAAACACTCTCACTGGGGTTCAGAGCTGTAGAACATTAGTTTCTGCTTCTCTGTAGATGTTTTCTCTGCTCGATGTCAATATTTGACCCTTTTCAAACACACTGACATCTTCTCCATGACCACAGGATTTGTCTTTCCACATGGTTGTTTCAGAAATGAGAAGCAGCTCACTGCATCAGTCCACGACAGTCCAAAGTACAGGGTTCGCTCTCTCCTCAAAATGTCCCCTACACACTAGGCATGTAACGATATCCAACGCTCCCTCCAACACTATCCCAGCATGCATCTCACTGTATTTGTGATATTTGTCAGAGGCTAACACAAGTGTAGCTATTACTTTACTACCTTTTAAAAAGTTTTCTCTTTTGCAACGACAAGACTGTCTTATTTCAGAGACTTCAAAATTCAGAGTCTGCACTGAAATGAAGCAAAGGATTATGGTCCGTGTAGTTCCCTCTGTTGCTGCAATCAAACAGTTGTGTGCAACATCCTGAATGCTATCGCTGTGTATTTCGAGACCAGTCTGGTCACTGTGTCAGTTAGTTAGATTAGCCAATCAGGGACAGGCATGGCTGTCCAGTTCAAAAACACATGGCTGTTTACGAGGGGGGCGCTAAAAGGCGCAGAGTGAATCCATCTGCGGTGAGGGAAATGTGATTTTGATTGTTTCACATGAATCACGGAATTAAACCTATTGGATCGATTTGTACGATTTGAGTCTCCCTCGTGCATAAGGAGCTGGTATAGACTCCAGCTCTCCCTGTGTTCCTGTAGCAGAGTGGTTAGCCCCTCAGTAAAGAGGATAAGTCTGCTTGTGTTTGTTCAGCTGTAGACCTAAACCCCCTCACCCTCAGTTGGAGTCTGTGAGAATAATTGGGCATGACTCTTGTGTAAAAAGGTTACTATGTAGGACTAAGGTTAAAGTAGGCCTACGCTTGGACTAAACCAGGACTAAGGCTGAACTAGGCCTACACTGGACCAAACCAGGACCTGGGTTGAATTAGGCCTACGCTTGGACCAAACCAGGACTAAGGTTAAAGTAAGCCTACGCTTGGACTTCATGCGGTGCTAGATGACAGCATGTGAAAACAAACCCCTTCATCCTCATCAATTTCTACACTTTCCTGATTCCTTTTCAGATTGCTTCGTAGCCTCCTTCCTTCTTTCTTAATCTCACCTACTTTCCTCATCTCCTCATGTCCCAACCCAGTCCCTTCCTCTTTCCCCGCCCCCTCTGCTCTGAAAGTGTTAACAGTCACCTCCAGAGTCTCGCTCTAAAACCTACAAATCAAGTTAGAAATCTGGGGGTATTAATGGACTCAGACTTGAATTTTAACAGCCACGTCAGATCAATCACATCAGCAGCTTTTTACCATCTAAAAAACATTGCCAAAATCAAAAGTATAGTGTCTAAACCAGACCTGGAGAGACTTATCCATTGCGTTTGTCTCTAGTAGATTAGACTACTGTAAGGCCTGCTCCTGCCCTCTCAAAAACGATGTTGTAAAACAGCTGCAGTACATACAGAACGCTGCTGCTCGGGTCCTGACTAGAACCAGGAAGTACGATCACATTAGTCCTGTGCTCAGTGCTCTGCACTGCCCCTGTGGCTCAGAGAATAGACTTTAAAAGCAGCTCTGCTTGTATACAAGTCTCTCCATGGCCTAGCGCCAAATGTACATCTCGGACATGTTAGTGCCATATGAACCATCTCGACTCTGAGGACCTCAGGACCTGGCCTCCTGCTGGTGCCAGAGTCAGACTAAACATGGGGAATGTGCGTTTCAGTTTTATGCAAGCTAAAATCTGAGCGACATAGTCTTCCTGAGGATGTGAGACAGGTTCTACTCTGGCAATGTTCAAATCTAAACTAAAAACTGTTTTGTTTGGCTGTGCATATGACTGAAGTGCTTTTCTTTGCACTCTTCTCTTGTATGTCTTGAACTATTTGACGGAGCCTGAACATGGCACATTTAAGATTTTGTGATTTCTGTCATGTCTTTGTGGTTTTAATGTATTGTTTTCCTGTTGTGTGAAGTGCTTTGAATTGCCTTGTGTACGAACTGTGCTCTACAAATGAGCTTGCCTTGCCTCCTTCTAATCTCGTCTCCTAACCGCGCCTCAGTAGTCCTTGTCCCTCTCCTTGTCAGCCCCTCTCTTCCTTTCCCCGCCCTTCTCGTCCCCCCCTTACCTTGTTTCCAAACCCTGTCTGCCCTCAGTGTACAGTTGTCCTTGTTCCCCTCCACATCTCTTACGGCTTGTTTCCACTGTTCATTTTGGAGCAGACCAGTCTCTTCTGTCTTGGATTGTTTAAGGGGTTTTGGTCCCATGATTAAAGAGTATCATTCAGTTAAGAAACCATGAGTTATGTGTGGGTGACGTCTGTTGCTCTGTACCAGAGCTAAGACCTGAGCTTTAACCTTCTTCCCCTCTTCCCCTAACTCCTCTCCTCCTCTCCTCCTCTCCCCCTCTCCTCCTCTCCTAACCTTGTGGTCCTGCACATTTGTCCTGGTCCTGCCTCAGTTTCACTCTGAAACTCTTTTGTGGGAGTTAAATGAGGCTAAGAGTGTGACAAAGAGCTGTAACCAGACTCCTGTGATACTGCGGACCAGAGGGACATCCATGCACAAGTACACGGACAACTTCTGCAACACTCGACTCTCTTCACAACTGCAGTATAATTACTACAAAAGTATTGCGTTCTACTGCTTTTACTAGGCTACAAGAATGTTTCACTCAAACACTCACCTTCATGGCTTCACAAGTGCCGACCTTTATGAAAGAAATCAAGACTACACCTGGTCTAAACAAAGTGCTGAACATGGACTGAATCCAGTCCAAACCAGGACTAGATACCAATTTGGTGACAGTAAATACTTGAGTACAATGAAGCTTCTGTTGGGCCAATCAGGGGCTGAGCCAACTCTTAACTGCTCAGCAACAGCCATTATTGCTTTTCTATTGGACCAGAAAGTCATTTCTGTAAAAAAAAAAAACGAAATCTGAAACAATGCATTCACGAGGTCTTTGGTTCGATCTGGGTCCAGGCACCTTTCAGAACTGGTTTAGACCGGTTCATTCCCACTTTAGACTTGTCTTGTGACTGCAGTCCTGGTTGAGTCCTGATTTAGACTTGGTTTAGTCTTGGTTTAGACCCGGTTTAGTAATGGTTTAGACCTGGTTTAGTCTTGGTTTAGTCTTGGTTGAGTACTGGTTTAGTCTTGATTTAGTCCTGGTTGAGTCCTGGTTTAGTTTTGATTTAGTTCTGTTTAGTCCTGGTTTAGTCTTGGTTTAGACCCGGTTTAGTCTTGGTTTAGACCTGGTTTAGTATTGGTTTAGTCCTGGTTTAGTCCTGGTTTAGTCTTGGTTGAGTCCTGGTTTAGTCCTGGTTTAATCTTGATTTAGTCCTGTTTAGTCCTGGTTCAGTCTTGGTTTAGACCTGGTTTAGTATTGGTTTAGTCCTGGTTTAGTCTTGGTTGAGTCCTGGTTTAGTCCTGTTTAGTCCTGTTAAGTCCTGGTTCTGGACCTGTTTTGTCCTGGTTAAGTCTTGCTTGGGCCCTGATCAGTCGTTCTCTCCTCGTGCGGTCCAGGGTTCCCTCTGAAGCACTTCCTGCAGGAGGAGGAGACCATGAGCCACTTTCTGAAGATCAACGCCTCCTTACCTCAGACCACTGTGGACCAGATCCTGTCTGCTCCGGTCAACCTCAACCAGGTACTACCAAACGGCCGCTGCTCTGGCACTGTACAGGACGGTGTCGTGCTCAAAGGCACATGGGCAGAATGAGCAGGTCTGGAGAACTCTCCTCCAGGGTGTACTGTGTACTATAATCAAGTCCAATTGCAGCTGTGAGGTGTGTTCCTCCCTCCTGCTTCTTTTGTCTAAAAGCGCCTGTGGAGCTGGACCGAGGTGTAGATCCAAGACAGGTCTGGACCCGATTTCAACCTGATCCTGGAAAACTAGAATCTGGGAAAAGTCCACAATGTTTTTTTAAATGGTAGGATAATTATAGTTCCACGCAGCCAAAGCTCGAACGTGTGAAGGAGCAGGACATTGTAGATTGGGAAAGTCTGCTTAAGATAATACTAATGCATTTTTACTGTGCGCGAGACCTTCCTCCACGATCTGACCTGTGACCTGGTGTTATCACCGTTATCCCCTGTCTTCTCTGCTGTGTGGACAGAGAGCGCGGGTCAGTCCTGCGCCTCCCCTGTCCTCCCCTGTCCACCCCTGTCCTCTCCTGTCCTCCCCTGTCCTCTCCTGTCCTCCCCTGTCCTCTCCCCTGCCCTCCCCTGTCCTCTCCTGTCCTCCCCTGCCCTCCTGTCCTCTCCTGTCCTCCTCCCCCCTGTCCTCTCCTGTCCCCCCCCTTACCCCCCCTGTCCTCCCCTGCCTCCCTGCCTCCCCTGTCTCCCCTGCCCTCTCCTGTCCTCCCTGTCCTCTCCTGTCCCCCCCTTACCCCCCCTTCTCCCTGCCCTCCCCTGCCCTCTCCTGTCCTCCCCTGTCCTCTCTGTCCCCCCTTCCCCTCCCTGCCTCCCCTGCCCTCCCCTGCCCTCCCTGCCCCCTGCCTCACCCTGTCCTCCCCTGCCCTCCCCTGCCCTCCCTGCCTCTCCCTGTCCTCCTCCTGTCCTCCCCTGCCCTCCCCTGCCCTCTCCTGTCCTCCCTGTCCTCCCCTGTCCTCGTCCTGTCCTCTCCTGTCCTCTCCCTGTCCTCTCCTGTCCCCCCTTACCCCCCCCTGTCCTCTCCCTGCCTCCCCTCCCCTCTCCTGTCCTCCCCTGTCCTCTCCTGTCCCCCTTACCCCCCCCTGCCCTCCCCTGCCTCCCTGCCCTCCCCTGCCCTCCCCTGCCTCCCCTGTCCTCCCCTGCCCTCCCCTGCCCTCCCCTGCCCTGCCCTCCCCTGTCACCCCTGCCTCCCTGTCCTCTCCTGCCCTCCCCTGTCCTCCCCTGCCCTCCCCTGCCCTCCCCTGCCCCTCCCTCTCCCTGTCCTCCCCTGCCCTCCCCTGCCCTCCCCTGCCCTCCCCTGCCCTCCCTGCCTCTCACCCCTGCCCTCCCTGCCCTCCCCTGCCCTCCCCTGTCCTCCCCTGTCCTCCCCTGTCCTCCCCTGTCCTCTCCTTCCTCTTCAGCAGTAACAGCGTCTCATGCTCTGGTCCTAGGTCCTGCTGAAGGGCTTTGGGGTGCATCTCACTGACCTGTGTCCCTCCAAACCTGGGGGACAGAGTCTGAGCAATTACATCACCATCTCTAACCCTGACATCCAATCAGAGCTCACAGAGAAAATCTGCACGGCGCCGCCCTCCTGGTTGCAGGCTGCCGAACAGCTTTTTTTGCAGAACCTGGATTTCTTCAAACCCGTCAAGGTCACACTTGCATTATTTAGATGCTTTTTATTGTATTTGATATGGCCATATCTGTCTATATCGATGGCAAGTAAAGGGGGGCTAAACTTCACAGATGGACTCTATGGGGAGTTTGAAATATACACTTTAGTTCAAACACAAATTGAATATCTTAATCTTGTTGTTCTTCTTATCAGCAGAGAGACGTGACCTCTGACCCTGTGGCCGTCAAGCGAGTGGCCCAAGCCACCAACAACGTGCTGGACACCATGGGCCTGCTGGCTGTGGAGGTCAGTGTTTTAGAGAAGCAGTAAAACCCTGTCACATTCTGCACATTTGGTTTCATTCAGGTTTAGTCATAATTTAGTCCTGGTTTAGACCTGCGTTAGTCCTGGGTTAGTCCTGGGTTAGTACTGGGTTAGTCCTGGATTAGTCCTGGTTTAGACCTGGGTTAGTCCTGGGTTAGACCTGCGTTAGTCCTGGGTTAGTCCTGGGTTAGACCTGCGTTAGTCCTGGGTTAGTACTGGGTTAGTCCTGGGTTAGTTCTGGCTTAGACCTGGGTTAGTCCTGGGCTAGTCCAGGGTTAGTCCTGGGTTAGTCCTGGGTTAGTCCTGGGTTATTAGTCTTGGGTTAGTCCTGGGTTAGTCCTGTTTTAGACCTGGATTAGTCCTGGGTTAGTCCTGGGTTAGTCCTGGTTTAGACCTGGGATAGTCCTGGTTTAGACCTGGCTTTGACCTGGGTTAGTCCTGGGTTAGTCCTGCGCTAGTCCTGGGTTAGTCCTGGCTTAGACCTGGGTTAGTCCTGGCTTAGACCTGGGTTAGTCCTGGGTTTGTCCTGGGTTAATCCTGGTTTAGACCTGGGTTAGTCCTGGGTTTGTCCTGGGTTAATCCTGGTTTAGACATGGGTTAGTCCTGGGTTAGTCCTGGGTTAGTCCTGGTTTAGTCCTGGTTTAGACCTGGGTTAGTCCTGGGCTTGTCCTGGGCTAGACTTGGGCTAGACCCAGTTTAGTCCTGGGTTACTTGAGGCACATTTGAACTTGCTGTGGTCTTCAGGCCGGTTCATCTCGGAGCTCTGGAAACAGTTCCAGAGACAGAGATCTTCTTCGTGAGCAGCTGATGTCACATCATAACTCACGTCTTCTTTCATTTGGGAGCCAGTCTGTACGTCTCGGGGTCTTCCTTGAGCTCTTTGAGTTAATCCTAGGCCATGAAGCCCCCTGTGTCTCCGTGTCCAGGTCGCTGGCGCGCCGCGAGCTTGGCCTCCAGTCGTATTTCCTAACTCTTGTAAAGAAAAGACGTGTTCAAAGAGTCCTCGGGTTCATCTGGCTCCTGTCCACTGTGTGTTTGTGGAGCCCAGACCCAGCTGGACTCAGGGCAAACGCGAGGGGCCCGCAGTGATTTAGGGACAGGCAGGGGACGAGAGGGGGGACGGACACAGCAGGGGGGTGGGGTTAAACCAGGACACTCAACCATGTCTCCTCCGCCGTGTTTTTAAAGTCCTTTGTTTCATCTTTGACTTTCTTTTGGTAAAATGAATGATTTTGAAAAGCCCTTAACGAACATTATTTGAATTGAATTTCCCAGCACTCTTCAAAACACAGCTAACCCACTTCTGTGCTGTTTAGTTTTGATTCATTTTTGTCCTTTTTGATGTAGGTCGGGCCCGGACCCATGATCTCCTATTGGGAGGCGAGAGCTCTAACCCCTCTAATTAAAAATACAAAAACAAATAGACATCAACTAGAAAACAAATGAAGCACAATCACAGAAGACTTATAACAGTCCCATTGAGTCCAGAGTCGGTCAAATTTGTCCTTTTCCAAACACTGACAGTGGTTTGCCTCCTGGTGGCGCTGTTTCTCCAACAGTTGCATTTTCTTATGAATAATGAGCGCTTTGACATGGGGTTATGAATAAAATACTTTTTTTCCAACAAAAAGAGCATGTAATCTTGTTTTGACCGCTGAAGAGTGGGAACACGTGTGTACATCCCAAAACACATGTCGTTTTGTTGGAAAAAAGGGACACAATAAATGGATACTTTTGGCTTGCTTATTTTACGTATGAATGTTTTATTTGAATGTGCCGTTAGTGTTAATATTATTATTTATTAGTATAATGATTTATATAATTATTTTCTGTAGCTCTGTTCATGTTTATGTTTATGTTTATATTTCACGCACACGCACACACACACAAAAAGACCAGGCAAGTTTATTTGGAGAGCGCAATTCGTACACAAGGCAATTCAAAGTGCTTCACAACAGGAAAAAATTCATTAAAATCACAAAGACATGACAGAAATCACAATCTTAGTTCAAGACATAAAAGAGAAGAGTGCAAAGAAAAGCACTTCAGTCATATGCACAGCCAAACAAAACAGTTTTTGGTTTAGATTTGAACATTGCCAGAGTAGAACCTGTCTCACATCCTCAGGAAGACTGTTCCAGATTTTAGCTGCATAAAACTGAACTAAAACGCACATTCCCCATGTTTAGTCCTGACTCTGGCACCAGCAGGAGGCCGGTCCCTGAGGTCCTCAGAGTCCGAGATGGTTCATATGGCACTAACAATGTCCGAGATGTACTTTGGTGCTAGGCCATGGAGAGACTTGTATACAAGCAGAGCTGCTTTGAAGTCTATTCTCTGAGCCACAGGGGGCAGTGCAGAGACCTGAGCACAGGACTAATGTGATGGTACTTCCTGGTTCTAGTCAGGACACCGAGCAGCAGCGTTCTGGATGTACTGCAGCTGTTTTACAGCTCGTTTGGAGAGGCCAATGAGCAGGCCGTTACAGTAGTCTAATCTACTAGAGACAAACGCATGGATAAGTCTCTCCAGGTCTGGTTTAGACACTAGACTTTTGATTTTGGCAATGTTTTTTTTAGATGGTAAAAAGCTGCTGATGTGATTGATTTGACGTGGCTGTTAAAATTCAAGTCTGACTCCATTATTACCCCCAGATTTCTAACTTGATTTGTAGGTTTTAGAGCGAGACTCTGGAGGTGACAGTTAACACTGAGTTCAGCTGGAGAAAGTTGTTTTGCATCCACACACTGATCTGTTGGATGCAGTGACAGAGTGAATCCACTGGTCCATATTCACCTGTCGTCATGGAAACGATAGATCTGAGTGTCGTCTGCATCATTGTGATAGGACACATTCTCGCTGCGTATCAACTGACCTAACGGCGGCATGTAGAGGTTGAACAGAAGGGGTCCCAGGATTGACCCTTGGGGCACCCCACAGGTCAGGGGCATCTGGTCTGAGACACAGTTACCAATTTCGACAAAGTACTTCCTGTCTTCCAGATAGGACTTTAACCAGTTTAGGGCAGTGCCAGTGATGCCCACCCAGTCCTCTAGTCTCTGTAAGAGGGTCCCATGATCGACAGTGTCAAAAGCAGCACTCAGATCTAACAGAATTAAGACTGAGGCTTTGCCCGCGTCAGTGTTCAGGTGGATGTCATTTGTCACCTTGACAACAGCAGTCTCAGTGCTGTGATGAGGTCTAAAACCTGACTGGAAAACATCAAATGAGTTGTTTATTAAGAGGAAATCAGTCTTTAGCAGCATCCCAGAAGATGGGCGGGAAAATTTCCCGTGTCATTTTCCTCCAGATAAGTCTTAATTGTTGTTGGACATTTTTTCCATTAAGCAGGCTGGCATTGAACCTCCAAAGTGTGTTTTTCGTCTTTTCCTCCAATACACAGAAATGTATGATCACTTAGGTCTATTGTGCCTATATCTGCTTCAGTGATTTTAGATCTGTCTTTATTGAAAATAAGAAAGTGGTCTATTCTTGAGAAGATTGTATGTGGATTTGAAAAATGAATATGCTGGCGTGCCCTAGGATTTATCTCCCATCCATCCATGTTTTTCCGCTTGTCGGGGACGGGTCACAACGGCAGCAGTCTAAGCAGGGACTTCCCAGGCTTGTGTCACCCCAGACACTTCCTCCAGAGAGACATATGTCCCTCTAGCGTGGAGGTGTCAAACTCATTTTGGGCCAGAGGCCGCTTTTCGACGCTCAGGCTGGGTCGCGGGCCGAACATAATGTAAAAAATAAAACAATAACAAATATAACAAATGTTATATAGCCTAGTTAATCAGTTCTATGTGGACACTGAGTCCATATTCATGCAGCAGCAGCAGGAACAGAAACATGGACGTGTGATATGATTCTGATATTAAATGTTTGTATCACGGACATGTTAATGTTGGCTGCACTAACTCAATATGAGCTCACTATTTTTACAGTTTAAGCTTATTTTAGTGACAAATGATTCATGTGGTGAATGAAAATGAGAGCTCAAAGCAGCTTCACTCTGTCATGTTCAGACTTTATTACACTCTGACCTGTGTTTTTACCTGTGGCTCAGGATCTGCCAGGTTTTGCACTGGTTTGGATGTTTTCCTCCACAGAGTTGTCATCAAAGAAGTTTGTTTTCTTGTTGTTAGCTTCACATTAGCGCCGCTTTTAGCACAGCTCTAACGTCCACAAAACCGCCTCTTTTCTTTATTCCTCGTGTTTCCCACGATCTGCCCTGGGGCAGAGCGCTACAGGTCATCGCTGCCGGTGTGTTCGATTTTAAACCTGCTGCGATGAGTTGTCGCTGGTCGCTGTCCCTCGGCACTTGAGCTGGCGGCACACACTGGCGCAGCGCGGGTGAGGGGCCGTGGCTGCAAAGGATTGTTGGAATTGTAGTTCTAGCGATAAAAACGCGATATATCTATTGGAAATGAATAATTATAAACTAGAAATGTTCGGCGGCCAGATGAAAACGTCTGGCGGGCCACATCTGGCCCGCGGGCCTTGAGTTTGACACATGTGCTCTAGCGTGTCGTAGGTCTTCCCCTGGGCCTCTTTCCCAGTCAGACATGCCGGAACACCTCCCAGGGAGGCTGTCCAGGAGGCATCCGGAACAGATGCCCGAGCCACCTCAGCTGGCTCCTCTCGAGCGTGGAGGAGCAGCGGCTCTACTCCGAGCTCCTCCCGTGTGACTGAGCTCCTCACCTATCTCTAAGGGAGCGCCCAGCCACCCTGCGGAGGAAACTCATTTTGAACCGCTTGTATCCGCGATCTTGTCCTTTCGGTCACTACCCAAAGCTCCTGACCATAGGTGAGGGCAGGAAAGTAAGATTGAGGCGGTAAATCGAGAGCTTTGTCTTTCGACTCAGCTCCTTCTTCACCACAGCGGTCCGATGCAGCGACCGCATCACTGGCGGACGCTGCACCGATCCGCCTGTCAATCTCACGCTCCATCCTTCCTCACTCGTGAACAAGACCCCGAGTTTACTTGAACTCCTCCACTTGGGGCAAGGACTCCCCACCCACCTGGAGAGGGCAAGCCACCTTTTTCCGGTCGAGAACCATGGCCTCAGATTTGGAGGTGCTGATTTCTCATCCCAGCTGCTTCACACTCGGCTGCAAACCGTCCCAGAGCATGTTGCAGGTCCAGGTTTGATGGAGCCATCAGGACAACATCATCTGCAAACAGCAGAGATGAGATCCTGTGTTCTCCAAACCGGACCCCCTCCGACCCCTGACTGCGGCTAGAAATTCTGTCCATAAAAACAATGAACAGAACCGGTGACAAAGGGCAGCCCTGAGGAGTCCCACACGCACTGGGAACAGGTCTGACTTACTGCGGCAATGCGAACACAGCTCCTGCTCCGGTCATAACAGGGACCGGACAGCCCTGAGCAAAGGGCCCCGGGCCCCGGACCCCGTACTCCCGCAGCACCCCCCAGAGGACAACCCTGTGGGACACGGTCGAAAGCCTTCTCCAGATCCACAAAGCACATGTGGACTGGTTGGGCAAACTCCCATGAACCCTCGAGCACCCGATGGAGAGTATAGAGCTGGTCCAGTGTTCCACGACCAGGACCAGGACCACTCTGCTCCTCCTGAATCCGAGGTTCGACCATCGGTCAGATTCTCCTCTCCAGTACCCTGGAATAGACCTTACCAGGGAGGCTGAGGAGTGTGATCCCTCTATAGTTGGAACACACCCTCCGCTTCCCCTTCTTGAAGAGAGGGACCACCACCCCGGTCTGCCAGTCCAGAGGCACCGTTCCCGACCACTACGAGATCGCAACATCTCCCTCCAGATGTCAATCAGTCTTACATTCTTTTATCATCTGTGGAATTTGCTATTTGTTGCTCCTCCTAGTTTGTTCGTTTTTGATTTACTTTATCGCTTTAATTTGTTTCTTTTAAATATACAATCTATTTTCTCTTCTAATTTTTGATAATATTTTAAATGTTTTGATATGGTTCAATATGCCTTTTCCGATGCCATCAGGTTGATTGTATTAATTTGACTCCTATCAATTTACCAATGCTATGAAACGCTCTGGTTGAACTCAACACATTAACACACGCACTACAGAAACATGAAACAGAAAAAAAGATAAAATGAAAAACAAAAGAGTTCATACTAAAAACTGTGAGTTTATGTACAAAGCAAAGCAATAACATGACATGTAGCAAGCAAGTTTTCCACCAGGAAATTATACAAAAGTATTGCATAATGCAGAATATCACTCTGTTTTGATTCTGTTTCCTGACGGTAAAAATATCTCTGCAACTACAGCAAGAATAGTTAAGCCCTTCTTTGAACATGACATTAGGCACGTTTGAGATAAGCAAAACCTGCACAGATCTAATTGGTGTTGATCGACCGACTCTCCTGTTTAACCCTGGTGGTCTGCGGGAGGCTGCCGGGCCTATTTTCTACACTCGTTATTGGACACTTCAACTTTTGTCGATCATCCAGACGAGGCGCAGCTAAACTCGAATGCACATATTGACTCTGTTTTCTCCCGCTGTCCAAAGACATGAAACAGGAAGTGATGTCGCAGAAGAGGTCTCGGCACATTCTGAGCAGTGGCTAATGTGTCAAGAGTTTAAATGTTATCAAAGACTTGAGAATCTAGTCCAATGTGCAAAAAACAAAACCAGCCGCAGCCACTTCTCCTTCCCAATAAAAGCTGATGCTGCGCTTTGTGGTTGCGGACTTCCTGTTTCCTTAAGAATAAAGATGACGTTTGCTGGCTCACTCACATAAACACCGGAGCTTTTGTCCCGATGATGTCGCACTGCACATAGATAACTTGAGTCAGCTCGCACACTTCCTGACACATTTTCAGAATATTTAATTTGTACTTTCTGTGGAACCAGTACAGAATAGTTCAACCCAGACGATAGAATTTTACAGTCCTGGCTCCGCCTCCTCTTCTACTCCTCAAGACCCAGAGTAGGGAGATCACAATCGCTCATTTTAGTTTAGTGATAATCACAATTTATTTACATTTTTCTTAATGTAATTTTTATTTTTTCATTCATTTCATTCGTTCATTTTCCACCACTTGTTTCTGTCAGGGGTCGCGGGTTATGCGGGGGTACGCCCCAGCTCGTCGCAGGGTTAAACCAAATGAACACACATTAACATTAATTATATCAATAGTCCTAATGGTCAGGCAGAATTGTCCCATTTGGTCCAAACGCTAACAAATTTGTACATTTCAAATTCAGTCTGAAAGTAATCTCCATTTTATGATTATAATGTGAATCCAGTCCTTTGGGGCTTTGGATCATCCATTTCTTAGTGATGGCTTTTTTTCCCTGCAACCAGAAGAATGTTCCAGTGGTATCCATTTAATGTGTCCGTTGTGGGAATTTTGAAGCCTAAAAGGCAAGGCAAGTTTATTTGCAAAGCACAATTCGTACAAAAATCCTTTCAGTCATATGCACAGCCAAACAAAACAGTTTTTTTTAGTTTAGATTTGAAGCATTGCCAGAGTAGAACCTGTCTCACATCCTCAGGAAGACTGTTCCAGATTTTAGCTGCATAAAACTGAAACACAGATTCCCCATGTTTAGTCCTGACTCTGGGCACCAGCAGGAGGCCGGTCCCTGAGGTCCTCAGAGTCCGAGATGGTTCATATGGCACTAACATGTCCGAGATGTACTTTGGCGCTAGGCCATGGAGAGACTTGTGTACAAGCAGAGCTGCTTTGAAGTCTATTCTCTGAGCCACAGGGGGCAGTGCAGAGACCTGAGCACAGGACTAATGTGATGGTACTTCCTGGTTCTAGTCAGGACCCGAGCAGCAGCGTTCTGGATGTACTGCAGCTGTTTTACAGCTCGTTTGGAGAGGCCAGTGAGCAGGCCGTTACAGTAGTCTAATCTACTAGAGACAAACGCATGGATAAGTTAATGTTTTTAGATGGTAAAAAGCTGCTGATGTTATTGATTTGAATTTGATTTCTGGTTTGGCCAAATACAATAGAATCTGCAGCAGGCAATTTCATGTTTCGTCCCATCAATATTAACACCGTGAATTGTTTGATTGTCTAATAAATTGGGCCAATGGTTCCAAATACTAAGCAAACAGGAGGGGAGACCAGGCGCAGCCCTGCCTGACCCCTCTTTCCAGAGTCAGTGGATCTCTCAGATGACCATTGATTTTAATTCTTGATGTTGAACCATCGTAATGTTAAATTGTCGATTTGAAATTTGCTCATCACTTTAAATAAATAAGTCCAGCTCACAGAATCAAAAACTTTCTCAGCATCCAAACTAATTATTACTGCTTTGTTTTGTTGTTTTGCATTTGGCTAATTATTTGTTAAGATCGTCTTATTTTGTCTTGTGTTTGTCTTTTGGTAATAAATCCTGTCTGATCATTATGGGTTAAGATTGGGAGTATCTGTTCCATTCTTTTGGACATAATTGAGCTGTATATACAATAGTCAACATTCAGAATAGAAATGGGTCTGTATGAGGCACATTCCAGTCGATCTTTCCCTTCTTTTGGTATCAGGGATATGATGTTTCACGGAGGGGGCTGAGTTTCTTTAAGTCCCCAGTTAAAAGTTGCCAAAAGGAAAGGAGTGAGTTTGTCTTTTAAAGCTTTATACCACTCTGAGTTGAACCCATCGCTCCCCGGAGATTTATTGTTCTTTAATCTTTTGATTGCACCTTGTATTTCCAAAATTGTTATTTCAGCTATAAAAGGATTTAAATGCTGATTGAATTTTATCTTGTTTGGTTAAGATTACATCATTTTGCCTGTCCCCTATTATTATTATTTTTCTTTCTGTTTTTGTTTTCTAAGTTTCCAAGAAAGTAATTCAGAAATTTGTATCCACTCTCATAATATCTTTGTGTGGTAAAGAGCGTTATCTTGACTATTTCATGTGAAGTCAGATCATTAATTTCTCCTTTTATCCTTATAATTTCTTGCAGCATTTTAGAACTCCCCTTCTTGGCATGATTAACCTCCAACAATTTTAGTTTTTATTGCTGATAATTTAGCTTTTTCTCCCTTTGTTTCTCTCTTGCCGAGGCTATGGCCACAATCTTTCCTCTCAGAACTGCTTTGGACTTCCCAGAGGATAGACTGAGAAGTTTCCCCAGTATCATGGCATTGAACCTCCAAAGTGTGTTTTTTCATCTTTACTCCAAGTCTAAAGTAATATGGATAGAAGCCTGGTCACTTAAGTCTATTGTTCCTATATCTGCCACATTGAATTTAGATTTGTCTTTATTGAAGATAGAGAAATTGTCTATTCTGTAATAGCGATACATGAACGTCAGCAGAAGTCAGAGGTGTGTGTGACCAGTGACTGTTGTATGATGCGTTGTAGATTAAATGAGGAGCATGGATTTAAACCAGCTGAGGGCGGGGCCTCTGACACCTACATCACATTCTAACCTCTGCAGTAGAATGTTGTGGTCGATGGTGTCGAACGCTGCACTGAGGTCCAATAGAACCAGGATTGAGACCAGTCCATCGTCAGCAGCTAATAACAAATCATTTGTGACTTTAACTAGTGCAGTTTCAGTGTGTGGGGGGCTCTGGCCCCTGACTGGAAAACTTCGAATAAGTTAGTGTCCTGTAGATGGCGACAAAGCTGTTTAACTACAACTCTTTCAAGGATTTTAGAGACAAAGGGTGGATTTGAAATAGGTCTGTAGTTTACCAACTGGTCAGGATCAAGATTAGGCTTTTTCAGAAGCGGTTTAATGACTGCATGTTTGAAGGACTGTGGAACATCACCACTTTCTAATGAAGTATTTATTATATTAAGAATAGAATCTATAATTAGGGGAAGAATGTCTTTGAGCTAATAGTGGGAGGAGTTTCATCTAATTTATCTCTGATTGTTTTTATTTTATTGTTAAAAAATAGAAGAAAATCATTAGAACTGAGAGTAGCTGGGAGTGACGGCTCTACTGCGCTGTGACAGAACAAAAACTCTGAATAGGGACCAGGAGGTTGGTAGAGAACTATGAACAAGACTCCTTTTTGGTTTCTCCAATTTGGACATGTGATTGATAGCATGAGGCTTTCAAATGAGCGAAATGCATTGTTGATTTTAGGACTCAAGAGTAGGCTTGAGTGTGAGATCACTGCCACACCACCACCTCGGCCTGTGCTCCTGGGGGTCTGAAAGTTAACATGAGTGGGTGGAGTGGACTCATTTAGTCGACATCATCATCTTGTTGAAGCCAAGTTTCAGTTAGAGCTAGAAGATCTATGTTATAATCATTCATTAATTCATTAACTAAAAGCAGTCCACATTTGACATGCTTATTTATTTGTTTATTTGTATCATTTGTGAGTGTTATTTTTATGAAGTTCTTTGGTCTGACGCCTGAAATAGCTTTTCTGAGGTTTGACTTTTTGACATTATTTGCACGAGGGACACACAGTCTCTTTCTGCCTTGAGTCTGAATAGAGACAGAGAGTCAGAATAAAAAAGTTAGGGGCTGAAATTACACTTTTGGAAATTCAAGGCGCAATTAAAAGATTAAAGAACTATAAATCTCTGGGGAGCGATGGGTTCACCTCAGAGTGGTATAAAGCTTTAAAAGACACACTCACTTCTTTCCTTTTGGGAACTTTTTAACTGCGCACTTAAAAAAATTGGAAAAGCCATCATATCTTTTATACCTAAAGAGGGGAAGGACTGACTGGAATGTGCCTCATACAGACCCATTTCTATTCTGAATGTGGATTGAAACTATAAAAATGAATGTTTTGCCCAGGTTTCTCTCTCTGTTCCAGACTCTTCCAGTTTCCATCCCCAACCCGCTGTTTGATGAGTGGAAGAAAGCAATCTCAAGATTTATATGGCAGGGAAAAAAACCCTAAATCAGATTCAAAATGTTACAGTTATCAAAAGAAAAAGGGGGCGGGGGTTTACCTTGTTTAAAAAATCACTTTATTTCAGCTCAGATCAGAGCATTGCTGGTGTGACCCAGAATATGAAGGTCAACGGAAGAATATCGGTGTAATCCCTCATCAACGGAAGAATATTGAGATTGCTGTAGTGCCTGGAGTTCCTGGCCACCCATTTTCACAAATAAATTGTTTAAAAATCATGCGATGTGATTTTTTTACATTCTGTTTTTCACGCTTGATGTGTACCTATGATGAAAATTCCAAACATCTCTTATGTTTTTAAATGGGAGAACTTGCACATTTTTAAGTTGCCCAATACTTATTGGCCCCACTGTATGTGTTTGGGCCTCAGGACTCCTGCCATGGACACAACCAGCAGTTATCTCTGGAACATCCTCCTGGCTGCAGCGAAAAAGGCTAAAAAATAATGGATGACACAAAATGCACCGTCGATCCACATTATAATGGACATTGATTTGGACATTTGGACTTGATTTGAAAATGGACCAATTTGATAGACTTTGGACATGATTTCTCTCTCTATGGTAGTTGTTGGATGTCTGGTTATTTTGGTTTATGCTTCTCTCTTTGGTCGTGTCTTGTTCTTGTTCTTTTTCGTTTGCTTTAAATTTGAAAAATAAAGAAAATTCAATATAAAAAAACCATGTAATATGCAATGACGCCTGTGTTTTTGTGCTCAGCTGGCAAGCATGAAGTCATGGCTGGACCTGAGGAAGGAGATTGTGTACCTGACGCAGAACGCCACGTCGTCCCCGAGCGTGCTGTACTCAGCCGTATCGCGCATCGTGTGTGGCCATCCAGAGGGAGGAGGTCTGCAGATTAAAAGCCTCAACTGGTACGAGGACAGCAACTACAAAGCCCTGTTCGGCAATAGCAACTCCAGCGACGAGCAGCCGCACCAGCTCTACGACAACTCCTCCAGTAAGTAAACCGGGACTAACTGGGACTAAAGCAGGGAAAACATTCCTCCCAGTGACCCATATTGTACCTGGATACAGCTTCTCCCACCTGTGAAACTACTGTCAAAATATATCTGTAAAATATTATTGATTTATGGTTCATTTGAAATCATTCTAAAACTATTTTTAAACTATTTTGAATACTATTTTTGAATAAGCAGTTAACTTGAAATCCTTCCTTCTAATTCAGCGGCCTAGTTTGGACCTATTTTTTAGTAACCACTGGGGACCCCAGAAAACGATAGTTACAAACTTAACTACGGTTCTATGAATCCCGGATGACTGCCAGAGGCAGTGCTTCAAGCACTGGATGACTTTTAACAACAAAGTCACAAGGAATCTATAGCCAATCAAAAAACACCCACCTCAACAAGATGAAAAATGGGGTAAGCGTAAGACCTCGTCGAGGGGATGGGAAACCGCCACATTCACCCTATATTACCTGGCAACGGTAGAGGGTGATGTCCAGGAGGCTGCAGCACAGATGACATCCAGAGAAACCCCATTCATAGCAGCCCAGGAGGTAGACAGTCCAGACCTCACACGCTTACCTGAAGCCATAGCCAAGAGAAATGCAGTTTTGAACGACAGCCATTTGAGTTCCACCTGGTCAACAGGCTCAAACGGAGTCTGCATAGCCTCCGGAACAAATGACAGGTCTCATGACGGGGCCACTGGCCGTGCAGGTGGACAGAGCCGCCTGGCACGCCTCAGACAAAGGGAAACATGCTTGTCCCTGCCCACAGTAGTACTGTTCACACTACTATGCCAGCAAGAGATTGCAGCCACGTAAACCTTAAGAGTTGACGGCGACAATTCCCGGCTCAGGAGTTCCTGCAAAAACTCCAACTCAGTAGAGACTAGACAACATGGCATCCTGCCCATGTCGGCGACACCAGTCCCCAAATAATTTCCACCGATTAGCGTACATCCACCGTGTGGATGCTGCTCGTGCATTAGAATGTGGCCCCGGGCCCTGCAGTGGCCAAACCCAGAGCTGAAGGCGATCGGGATGGGGATGAAGAATCCGCCCCCCTAGCTGGAACAAGGGGTCTGTCCTGGAGGGGGGAGGCGCATCTGTGAGCTGCAACAGAGCCTGTGCAACAGTGGGATCCAAATCATCGCTGACCAGAATGGGGCTACCAGGAGGAGTCTGTGGCTGTCCTGCAGAACTCTAAGGAGGGTTGGGTAAATCAGTGGAAATGGAGGAAATGTGTAGAGGAGAACACGGGGCCGGTCGTACCGCGTGAGCCAGTGTATCCAGGCCCAACGGGCGGGTTTTCGTCCATCAGAGAGTACCACAGAGGACAATGGGCCGACTCCTGTGAGGCAAAAAGGTCAACTTGGGCCGTGCCGAAGAAATCCGCCAGATGCTGGAGACCACCTCTGGGTAAGGCCTCCACTCCCTTGGCAAGAGGCGTCGTTCGGGAAAGGTACTCCGCCACCTGATTCCGCATTCCCTGAAGATAAGTTGCCCGTAGGCTGGTAAAGTGGACTGATGCCCATGTGAGAAGATGCCGGAGTTCTCTGCGTGAGCTTCACCGAACCTGGTTCTTCCCCCCCCATGTGGTTTGGTAAACTACAGATGTGTTGTCCGATCGCACGAGAATGTGTGTGTTGTCTGCCTTTGGTAGGGAATGACGTAGTCCCAAGCGTACAGCGACAAGTTCCAACACATTTATGTGTTCCCCGACCAAACATGGGGGCCCATAATTCCTTGCACTACGTGACCCTGCCAGCTGGCTCCCCCAACCCGTGGAGGATGCATCTGTACATACAACTTCTCTCCGTGACAGAGGAAATATTACCTTTAAAAGAGTGCTTTCGGACCACTCTCTTTTCTGTTCGCAGTTGATCTAATCGCGAATCAGACGAGAGTTCAGGCCCTTCCAACATGGCCAAGCGTTCAAACACGCAGGGACCTAAGCATGGTGCTGCAGTTCATGCACGCGCGCTCAGTTAAACCGCATTTAAGGTGGTCCACTCCCAAGCACAAGGGACATAAATCATGGCCATCATCTGGTTGGAGAGGAGCCATGCAAGCTCTACAGCACAGTGACTCCATCGGAACACCGGTCGATGCAAGGAACGCCACTATTGACCCTTCCGGTACAGACAATGACCACCCCGAGCTGACAACGCCACTGTGTGGTTTGGAAAACAAAAGCGAACCAGTAACTACTGCTGATAGGAACAAACAAAAATAAGTTTAAAGCGGCTATATGCGCTTGTAATCAATAATAGTCCAGCCAAACACAGCGGTGGTAATAATAGATTTAGGCTGAACTGAACCCGTAACCGGCACAACAATACTGCACCACCGCACACGTGTTGCGTCAAACAATTGAATAAACAATACTCACCATCCCAGAACAGTTTAGAGTAGACAAACTTTGCACTACACCATCGTCAAGGAGCGAAGCTTGACTTCCAGTTGGCAGGTGATTTGATGGAACGGGTAGCTTACGCAGCCCCTGGGGGGCGAGCCAGTACTCGCTACCCACCGACTGTGACACAATAATCCACAGGTCACGAGGCAATGAACTACTAAACTACTAAACTACAAACTAATAAACACTGTGGAACATGCAGTACACGCCTTGAGCCACAACAGAGCCGACCGAAAGCGAGAAGAGCAAGAGGGAATGAGTTTTCCTGGTGTCACGTGACTAAACAGGTTCACGGGGTCACCGCGGAAGGTCACTACGTGAGTTTGTTGTTATCAAGAGTGATCATTCAGTGCTTGAAGCACCGCCTCTGGCGGTCAGTAGGGATGAGAATAGAATCGTTTGGTCCCAACCCCTCGGTTGAGAATCACACGGCCCTGAGTATAAGTTCAGTAGAGTATAAAAAGTAGAATAAGATCTAGAAGGTGAACCAAAGATGGTGCTGTATTGTTTCAATGGCCTGGGATCATTGGTCCATGAGGCCTGTATAACTTCCTCAATACGGGGTAGCTCCTGCGCCCACCCTGTGACATCAGAAAACCAGATCAAGTTTCATGGTGGTTAGAGCAGAGGCTCAGAGCCGAGGCTAAATCTTCCAATGCTGCGCGAGGCCCTTTGTGGAGCTGGGGGCCCTGTCAGTTGCTATGGGGAAGCCACTTCTCAAACTGCCTTAAAGACATATCATATCACGATACATTGGCATAGGTCTAATGTGTTTGTGTGTGTGTGTGTGTGTGTGTGTGTGCTCCAGCCCCGTACTGCAACAGCCTGGTGAAGAACCTGGACTGCCAACCCCATGTCCCGCATTGATCTGGACCGCTATCAAACCCCTGCTGCTGGGCCAGATCCTCTACACTCCACACAACACCGCTCACACAGAAGATTATCTCCACCAGGTAACCAGCATCCTCTGCATCTCAGCCCTCCTCTGCACCTGTATTTCATTCATGACATATAAAATACATTATCATCGACATAGGAGCGATCTTATGTTCTCTGCCCCTTTTCCAACTTGGACTTGACACTTGATATTTAAAACACATTAACATTTGCTTTAAAAGCTATCATACGAAATGCAAACAGATCTCTGGTTCTTTCTCTCAACAATCTCATTCTGTTTTCCATACTTACTGATTATGAGATGTTTCTTTGTTAAATGCAGTTATTGCTCTTGATTCTTTGGTGTCTTTGTCAAGATCATTCACCATAAATTCACTCCTTTCACAGAAACGCTTCGTTCCCTTACTTTGGTTCTGAATCTGGGCTTTTTGAAGCTTTTTTTTTTTTTTTTTTTTTTTTTAGAATATAGTGACTTGTTCTTTTCTTTTAAAAATCCTGTGTGAATGTTTATGGTATATTTTTTGTAATTTGCTTTGGTGTTCACTCCACACTAAAGTGTTACAATTGCCGTTGTCTTTAATTAGGGGCATCATTAAAAATATTCTAAAAGCAAAATAAACAAGGTCTTGTGTTAAACCTTGTATGGATAGGACTTGAATTTTGGCTCGAGTTTTGTTACACGATGGTACTCTCAACTTCAACTGACTTGTAAAGAAAAATGTAATCTAAAATGAAGAACCTACAAGTGATGGAAAGAAGGGGGAAATACTTCTCTCTAAGATTCAATGCCCAAATGCTTTTCAAAATGTTTCCACTCGATATTTTGGAAATTGCCCAAAAAGAAAGCATTGTGGGTCGTAACCAGGAAGTTGTCCGGATTAGTTGCCAGATCCGTACCAGTGTTACGTTTGATGACATCATTCTACGCGCCATGCCACGTCATCCAAACATGCGACCGCTTTATTGACTGTACTCCGCCGGTGGACACTGTTATCTGGTTGTGTCCACTTCACGGGGACCTGGAGCGTTTCTTCAATTTTCTCATCTCTTTTAAGTCCTTTTAGCGAGTGTTTACGCAAATAAGTAAGAGGTTGGTAAACCTTTAGCTTTGCTAAGCCCTCCTCTAGCACCCTCTGGCTCTGCAGCCTCCTCTGCACCCCTCCTCTGCAACCTGCCTCTGCAAGCCTCCTCTGCAGCCCTCCTCTGCACCCGACCTCTGCAGCCCCTCCTGCAGCCTCCTCTGCACCCGCCTCTGCCCCGCCTCTGCACCCGCTCTGCACCACTCCTCTAGCACCCTCCTCTGCAGCCTCCTCTGCACCACCTCTGCACCGCCTCATGCACCGCTCTCTGCACCCGCCTCTTGCACCCTCCTCTGCACCCTCCCTGCACCTCCTTCTGCACCCTCCTCTGCACCCGCCTCTGGCACCTCCTCTGACAAAACCGCCTCTGCAGCCTGGCCTCTACAACCCGGCCTCTGCTCCCGCCGTCTTGCACGCGTCCTCTGCACCGCGCTCTCTGCTCCCGCCTCTGCACCCTCCTCTGCACCGCCTTGCACCCTCCTCTTGCAGCCCTCTCTGGCACCCAGCTCTTTCTCCCTCCTCTGCTCCCTCCTCTGGCAACCGCCTCTTCTCCTCTCTTCCCTCCTCCTGCTCGCCTCCTCTGCTTCCTCCTCTTCTCCCTCCTCTGCTCCCTCTCTGCTCCCTCCTCCTTCTCCCTCCTCATGCTCCTCTCCTTCCTATCCTCCTCTGCTCCCTCCCTCTGCTCCCTCCCTGCTCCCTCCTCTGCTCCCTCCTCCCTCCCTCCTCTGCTCCCTCTCGTTCTCCTCCCCTGCTTCCCTCCTCTTTCCCTCTCTTTCCCTCTCCTCCTGCTCCCTCCTCTGCTTCCTCCTCTCTTTCCTTCCTCTGCACCCTCCCTCCTCTGGCTCATACTCCTCTACTCACCACTGTTCAGTGTCATTCCTCCTTCGGCAGGGCATCAGGTCGAAGTCAAGTCCAGTGGATCTCGCTGTCTTGATCTCACAGCCGTCTTTTTGTCACAGGTGAACCGGACTTTCCAGAGCTGGGGGTCTTCAGGGAACCCTGGGAGAATGGTGGGACGATGATGAAACCCAAAGACTGGAACCTTCATGGAGAATAGTGAGCAGATGAACCTTTTCAGGGTAAGGACTGAACCAGGACTGAACCAGACTGAACAGATGGACTGAACCAGGACTAGTGAACCAGGACTAGAACCAGGACAGAACCAGGACTGCAAGACCAGGACTAGAACGACGAACTGAGAAACTAACCGAATGAAACCGGCAGACTGAACCAAGACTGAACCAAGACTTGAACCAAGACTGAACCAAGACTGAACCAGGACTTGAATCAGAACACAACCCAGGAACTACAACCAGGACTAGAACCAGGACTAAGAACCAGGAGAGAACCAGTGACGAGAACCAGGACGAGAAACCAGGACGAAACCAGAAACGGGAACCATGGACAAGAACCAGGACGGAACTAGGACTACAACCCAGGACACAGAACCAGAACTGAAACCGGACTACAAGCCCATGGACAAGAACCAGGAACGAAAGAATCAGGACAAGAAACAGGCCTAAGAACCAGGCCTGTAGCACCACCTAGAACCAGGCCTTAAAACCCAGGCCTAAGAACCAGGCCAAGAACAGGCCAAGACCAGGCCAAAACAAGACAGAACCAGGACTACAACCAGGACTACAACCAGTGATACAACCAGGACTAACAGACCAGGACTACAACCATGGACTACAACCAGGACTACAGCCAGGACAGACGAGATCAGGACAGAATCAGGACAAGAACCAGAGACTAAACCAGGGCAAGAACAGGGCAAGAACGCAGGGAAGAACCAGGCAAGACAGGGCCACAAGAACCAGGGCAAGAACCAGGGCAAGAACCGAGGACTAGATCAAAGACAAGAACAGGACTGAACAGGACTAAGAACACAGGACAGAGAACCAGCACTACAAACCAGGACTGATTGCGGGACAATAAGCGGAACTAGGACAGTAGATACAGTAGTAAATGTAAATTCTAAAAGTCATAATAAACTCAGGGCTAAAAGTAGGGCTCTTAACCAGGCTAAAAAGTAGGGCTTAACCAGGGCTAAAAGTTAGGACTACCAGGCTTAAAAAGCTAGGCTTAACCCAGGGCTAAAAAGTAGCGGCTTAACCAGGGCTAAAGTAGGGCGTTAACCAGGGCTAAAAGTAGGGCTTAAAAAGTAGGGCTATACCAGGGCTAAATAGGGCCTTAGACCAGGGCTAAAAGTAGGGCTTAACCAGGGCTAAAAGATAGGGCAAAAAGTAGGGCTTAACCAGAGTCTAAAAGTAGGGCTTAACCAGGGCTAAAAGTAGGGCTTAACCAGGGCTAAATCAGTAGGGCTTAAAAAGTAGGGCTAACCAGGGCTAAAAGTAGGCTTAACCAGAGGGTAAAAGAGGGCTTAACCAGGGCTAAAAGTAGGGCTATAACCAGGGCTAAAGAGTAGGGCTAAATAAAATACAGGCTAAAAGTAGGCTTAAAAAGTAGGGCTTTAAAAAGTAGGGCTTAGGGCTAAAACCAGGGAAAGTAGCTTAAAAGAGGCTAACAGAGACAAAATAGGACTGCACATAACCAGAACTAAGCCTCACTAAGATAATCAGGGACTTAACCCAGTTCAAATGAATCTTCTCTCCATAGAGTTTGCTGGCGGAACATGTGACCGCTCGGTATTTCGGGGCTCCAGCTGCTCAACCACTGATTGGACGGTGGATGATGTTAGTCGCTTCCTGGCACAACGGAAGAGACGGGCCGTCAGCAGGGGGAACTCTGACCGGAGAGACGTGTTCAATTGAGACGGACGCAGGCCATCGCCAGCTCTTCAAGCTTTCAGTGAGTCAGGACAGAACCATTTACACACCGCTCATTAACGAGTCTGGACATGTCACAGTTATAACATGTGTTCCCACAATCTTCACACACACAACCACACACGCGCTGCAACGCACGACACACACAACACTACCCAAAATTTTAACCCAGTTTAATGGACATTTTTAGAACCTGTTTACCTTGTGAATGGGATTGTTAAAGCATCAAAACCCTCTGAGATGTTTAAAGAAATCAATAAGTGATTTTGTAGATAGAACTATTTTGGCAAGTCACTGCCCCATTCACTTGGCTGCATGAATTGGTTTGATTTCATCTTTAAGCTTGGCTGACAGCCAATCTTTTTGAAATTCTTTGCGGATCGTTACTCACCAAATGGGCTATAGTTTGGCCACCCCTGCCATAAATCCTCGCTAGACTGAGATTTCTGCCTTCAAAAAATTGCGTTAATTAAAACTGCGTTGTTACATCAGCACATCGGGGCAAGCTAGGTTGTTTATTTCCTCTGAAATTCGTACTGTGCAGCAACAGATGGAGCGTATGTCAATTCCTGATGCTAATGTCATGAGATGCTAAAGCAAAAGTACTCCATGAGCATGGACAAGTACAATGAAATAATGGCATACTGCTTTTTATCGAGAGTGAGCCGATCAGCACCGATCACACTTCACCATTCAGTGTTGCACAACACGCCACTGTAACAGCATTTTTGGGCGCACAAACTATCCAACCACTGTTTCTACAATTGAGTGAATGCAATAATAAGCTTACATAAATAATAAGAATAATCTTCATAACTGATAAGATTTTTGTGAGGGAATAACCAAAATCTTTAGCCAAATATTGCTTTGCAAAATTGCTCATCGCAGTACTGAACTAGAATTAAAGTAGGACTAGAATACCAATCAAGGACAACCCAAAATCAAAACAGGTCTAAAGAAGTATTAAACAAGGAGGTAAAATGAAGAAACACAAACCAGGTCTTAAAACTAGGCTAACCCAGATTAGACCAGTAAATAAGATTTTAAATAAATATATATATATATATATATATATATATATATATATATCTCCCAGCATATGACTCAATGCCACACACATGGATCACTGAGGCTTGGAGATGTACAACATCAACAGGCCTCTAAGAGCCTTCAGAGCAAACTCGATGCGGCTCTGGAAAACCACTTTTGAGACCAATAGTAAACCACTTGCACAAGTGTCCATCAAATGTGGCATATACCAAGGAGACGCCCTGTCCCCACTGCTGTTCTGCAAAGGTCTGACCCCCTTCAGCCAAATGATCAACAAGACTGGCTATGGATACCGACTCAGGAATGTGGCCACGATCAGTCCCCTCCTCTACATGGATGACATCAAACCGTACGCTAAGAGCGAGCAAGACATCGGCTCACTGATCCAGACGACCAGGATCTACAGCGCAGACATTGGGATGTCATTCGGGTTTGAGAAGTGTAGTCTGATGGTGACAAAGAGAGGGAAGGTAGTCCACACAGAAGGGGTCTCACTCCCCGAAGGAACAATAGCAGACATTGAGGATGGCTACAAGCACCTTGGAATACCTCAGGCAAAAGGCAACCTCGAAGAGGAAAGCGGCAACAACCAAATACCTACAACGAGTAAGGCAAGTCCTAAGAAGCCAGCTCAATGGCAAGTCCCGGGCAAGAATCAGCTACGCTCTGCCAGTGTCAGATGCCCTGCAGGAATAATAGCCAGCAGAGGAAAGCTGTTGTTGTTGACGTGGCAACACCAAGTGTTGGCAACATCAGGAAAAAGGAACACGAGAAACTGGAGAAATACCAAGGGCTCAGAGAGGAGCTGGAGAAGGTGAAGCGAAAGTGGTGCCCGTGGTCATTGGAACACTCGGGGCAGTGACCCCCAAACTGTAGGAGGGGGTACAACAGATCCCTGGACAAACATCAGACATCTCAGTCCAGAAAAGTGCAGTACTAGGAACAGCAAAGATACTGCGCAGAACCCTCAAGCTCCCAGGCCTCTGGTAGAGGACCCGAGCTTAGGAAAAGGGATGAGACCACCGGTGAAAACGGGATAGAGACGCACCCATCAGAGGCTGAGAAGGGAATTTATATATAGCAGTATGACATATCACACACAGCACAGCACACACGTGTGTGTGTATGTATATGTATATTATGTGTGTATATGTAGTTTTTTTAAATACATTTGATAGATCGTGGCGAGGGCCAGATTCAATGGCACTGTGGCAGGTAGCCTGAGTTTGGCCCCCGGCCTTATGTTGAATAGCGCTGCTTTGACATGGTCGATCACCTTTGCGTTTGAGTCAGATGGTCTCTGGAAGTAATGCAGTAGTGTTGTTTGGAGCTCCTTACTGAAGGCCTCTGTTAAGAAACGCTCTGATGTGGTCCTTTAAGCGTCCCTGATGTCTCCGACCTCCTGGTAGCGGACAACAATCACGGAGCAGGGCCACATGTTTCTGTAAACCCTGGAACGACGAGCTCTCCAGCCTGGTCTTTTTAGTTAAAAACAGGTCAGGAGCCAAATCATGGGTCGAGTGTCAGCTGTAGTGAAGTGAAGCTCTCAAGAGGCGCTCGCTTACAGGTTGTGCACACCGCTGGTGTTTACTCAACAAAAAGCCGCCATTTGCGCGCATGCCTTAATGTTAACAAAAAGCCATGGGCCTGTGGAAGTTGTCGTGTCTTATTTTGATTAGAAAAATGTGGCTTTTGTGGAAAGCTGTAGAGTTTCCAAATGGGCTTGCGTAAGGAAAGTAAAGTTGACAAATGCACTTGCATGGTCTTTGTAAAGATGCACCTCAACAAATCACTGTTGTTCATCTTTCACGTGCTCTCTTCTGCCACGTTTTTCCTTCCTCACAAACACTGTCCAAACTGCTCCAGAGATGAAAGCCTGCTGGCCTATGCCACTCCTTTCGGCTACGCCAGCTGCACCCAAAGCGCCATGTCGATACCGCTGCATGAAACGCGGAACATGAACGGCCCCCAAGTATTTCATCGTTGAAACCCATGCGGCCAATCGATGAGCAGAAACACATTAGCAGTGTTTGGTACGGCTACACCGTTACCGTTTTGTTACTGCTCTGGAAAAAACTATCGGCGTTACATTCTGGTGCTAGCTTTGTGTTGTAATTACCTGTATGTTTTGGCCGACATCCCTTTTGCGGTGGCCTGAAAACACAGTAAACATAATCCATTCTTCCAATTATCAAAATAACAGCAAAAGTACATGCGGTTTGACTGAGCTTTAATGTTCTCTTTTATGATGACAGAATGAGCAAGTACAACGCCATACAATCAAGCACGGTGTCGGCGCTCAAAACAGTGAAACAACGGAGCAGCGACGCACGAACGACAAGAACAACACCTGTTTTTAAAAAAAAAACTGTAGTTCTTATTTCAATGCACACTCACTCACATCGCCTACCATTCTACTCCTCAGATCACTACAATAGTGGTTAGAGCGAAGGAGAACGTGCGTCTGAAAGTTTCTCTTTTGCGTGAGGACCCAGACTCACAGTCACGAAGTGGACAGTAGCACAGCACGCTCACAACACGCCGTGAGCTCTGGGATTGTGTGAGGAGATGAGCACCGCTGACCCAAAACTAACTCATTACTGATTTGAAAAAGTAACTTGGGGAGTAATGGATTACATGGGTGCACAAAACTAACACGTTACGTTCCTCATTACTCTAAAAAAGTAATTTGAGTACTCTTAACGCATTACCTCCAACTTTAGAATTGCCTTGGAAACTGTTGATCCTATAAACTAGATTTGGTCGAACTTCATATCATCAAAAGCCTTTTTGGATAATAAATGATGTATATTTAATACAAACATATATTTACTATTATTAGGAAGATCGCTATTGGCCGTAATCGGTATCAGCTGATCAAAATTTAAGATGATCGGTGATCAGCCTCAATATCCTGATCAGAGCTGCTCTAATACTGTCTCCTTTAAACTCTGATATGGCACTTGAGTTCAGTGGGCAGGGCTTGAGTGCCACAATGTACAATGATTGTATCCATCCATAAAGCTTCTAGGATGGACTGAAGATGTTCTGGATCGTTTCCCTGTACCTTTCCTAACCGCAGCATGTGTGTCCTTCAGTGTGTGAACCTGGACAAGCTGCAGCCAGTGTCCTCAGAGGAGCTGCTGGTGAACCGCTCCATGGTTCTACTGGAGGACCGCAAGTTCTGGGCCGGGATTGTCTTCAACATCCCCTCCAACGCCTCCGAGCTGCCCCCCCACATGGACTACAAGATCCGCATGGACATCGACAACGTGGAGAGGACCAACAAGATCAAGGATGCGTAAGGAGTATTAAATGCTACTCGACCGATATGGGTTTCTTTGGTGCAGATACCGATACGTCCGGGTTTGGAGATGACAATAGCCGATACGACTGCTGATATATATAATGTGATGTTGTTAATCCATAGCTATTGATTTAAGCTGTTAGTTTATTATTTAGGCTACATTTACTATATTTCTGTTATTCTAACTTTTAACAGTCAGACAGACGTAGTTTGCCCAACACTTTTTTCAATAGTCTGTTCCAGCTCTAAACACAAATGCACACAGCCACAGTCGCTGTAGAGTAGGTGTGTTGTTGTTATCAGCACGTGTTGGATACGTTGTGTATGTGAACGCAGATCAACAGCAAGCCACACTCGGTTTTCACGAGCCAGAAACTGAGCATCTCGCGCCTTTATTGCAGTCTTCTAGACAGCTTACAATTCTTTACAATTTTGTGAAAAGCCCGAGTGAAACTGGAAAACAAACAAAAATAAAATCTTCATTAGCTTTGTAAAATATCAAATAAATGCACCAGGAAAGAGCTAGCAGCACAAAATGCTAAACATGAGATAAACAAGTCCTCGTTACATTTTTGCGATCTTGACATATGCTAATTAGGTCGTTATTACGTCCTCCTGAGCTAGCACGATCTGGGCATGGTCTGATTCCTGGAAATAACATGTGCAAAAACGATCTCTAAAACAGAGTTTATACATTTGTAAAAGTAAGCAAACACTTCTAACACTTCTTACACTTACAGCCATTGCTTTCGTAGGTGTAGAGTAGATTGGAGCCACAGGAGGAGCAGTTTGGACATCAACAAGCAAGCTTACAGAAACACGTTTTTTCACTCTACTGAGGGCAGAACAGTAGGCTTATGTGTGTGCAGACGGTGATGTTTGTGTGTGGTAGTATTTCACAAGCTGAGCTCTTACTAACGTGAACAAAGCACATGTAGCATCAAAACTGGCACATTTTTGAAGCTCACAGCTCAGAATACCGGCCAGATTCCCATTCTTCACAAATAATATTTCCTTTAATCCTGACTCCTACTAATTGTTCATAGTTAGAATACTATGCTACTTCTACTACTATTACTACTACTACAGTTACTACTATTACTACTACTACAGTTACTACTACTACAATTACTACTACTACAGTTACTACTACTACTACTACTACTACTACTACTACTACTACTACTACTACTACTACTACTACTACTACTACTACTACTACTACTACTACTACTACTAACTACTCGCCTCTAAAACGCTACAAATCAAGTTAGAAATTGGGGGTCACCAATGAACTCGAGATTTGAATTTTAACAGCCCACGTCAGATCAATCAACATCAGCAGCTTTTTACCATCCTAAAAAAAAACAAAAAAACCAAAAAAACATTGCCAAAATCAAAAGTATAGATGTCTAAACCAGACCTGGAAGAGACTTATCCATGCGTTTGTCCTAGTAGAATTAGACTACTGTAACGGGCCTGCTACTGGCCCTCTCCAAACGAGCCGTAAAACAGCTGCTTAGTACATTCCAGAAACGCTGCTGCTCGGGGTCCTGACTAGAACCAGGAAGTACCATCACATTATTCCTGTGCTCAGGTTCTCTGCACTGCCCCCCTGTTGGCTCCGAGATAAATAGATCTTCAAGCAGCTCTGCTTGTAATACAAGTCTCTCCATGGTCCTAGCGCCAAAAGTACATTCTCGGTACATGTTAGTGCCATATAAACCATCCTCGGCTCTGGAGGACGCTCAAGGGGACCGGCCTCCTGCTGCGTGCCAGAAAAGTCAGGACAACTAAACATGCGGGAATGTGCGTTTCAGTTTTATGCAAGCAAAATCTGGAACAGTCTTCCTGAGGGATTATGGAGACAGCGTTCTACTCTGGCAATGTCAGAATCTAAACTAAAAAACTGTTTTTTGTGGCTGTGCATAATGACTGAAATGCTTTTTCTGCACTGCTTCTCTTTTAATGTCTTGAATTAAGATTGTGATTTCTGCCATATGTCTTTGTGATTTTTAATGCATTTTGGTTCCTGTTGTGTGAAGCACTTTGAATGGCTTGTGGTCTGAATTGTGCTCTACAAATAAACTTACCCTTGCCTACTGCTGCTGCTGCTCTGCTGCCGACACTGCAGAATACAGAAATGCGTCAAAAAATTAGTAGGACAATCTTAATTGCACTTTCAGTCCTGGCACTTTATTTATTTTCCTCTTTTGATTTTCAGGTACTGGGACCCCACCTCTACGGGCGCGTCTGCTGAACCCTTCGAGGTACTGAACCCGGTACTTCTGGGGAGGTTCACTTACTCACCAGGACCGTTATTGAGCAGGCATATTATTCGCGCCCATGGGCCGACAAGGAGAAAAACTGGAGGTCCTATACGTACCAGATGCCCTACCCCTGCCTACGTGGACGACATTTAAGTACATTGCACCTCCTCTATTCCCTCTGACCCCTCTCGTTCGACCCTCTGACCCTCTCCTCTGTCCTCTGATCATCTCGCTCTGCTCCTTGACCCTTTCCCTGCTCCTCACTGACCGCTTTCCTGCTGCTCCTCTTGACCCTCTCCTCTCTCCTCTGACCCTTTCCCCCTGCTCCTCATGAAACTTTCCTCTCTCCTCCATGACCCTTTCCTTCTGCCCTCTGACCCTTTCCTCTGACCCTCTCCCCTGCTCCTCTGACCCTTTTCTCCGCTCGCTCTGACCCTCTCCTCCAACTCCTCTGACCTCTTCTCTGGCTCCTCTGACCCCTCTCCTCTGCTCCTTACTGGCTGAACCTTTCCCCTGCTCCTCATGACCTCTCGCCGTCTGCTCCTCTGACCCTCTTCCTCTGCCTCCCTTGGACCCTTTCCCTGCTCTTCTGACCCTTTCCTCTGAACCCTCTCCCTGCTCCTAGCTGCCTCCTCTGGACCTTTCCCCTGCTCCTACTGACCGCTTTCCGTCTGACCCTCTGCTCCCTCGCTAACCGTCTGCTCCTCTGACGCCTTTTCTCTGCTCCGCTCCTCTGACCCTTCGCCGTGCTCCTCTGACCATTTCCTCTGCTCCCTCTGACCCTTTCCTCTGAGCCGCTGCTTCCCCGTGCTCCTCTGACCTCTCCTCTGCTCCTCTGCTCCTCGACCCTTTCTCTGCTCCTCTACCCTTTCCCCTGCTCCTCTGACCCTCTCCTCTGCTCCTCTGACCTCGCTTCTCTGCTCCTCTGACCCTTTTCCTCTGCTCCTTGCCTTCCTGACCCTCTCTGCTCTCTGACCCTTCTCCCGCGCCATCCTCTGCCCTCTCCTCTGCTCACTCTGACCTCACTTCGGCTCTGCTCTCTGGACCTCCGTCGCCCCTGCTCCTCTGACCCTGCTCCTCCCTTGCTGCCTCTGACCCTCTCCATCTGCCTCCTCTGACCTTCTCCTCTGCTCCTCTGACTCCGTCTCCCCTGCTCCTCTGACCCTCTCCCTTGCTCCTCTGACCCTCCTCCCCTGCTCCTCTGACCCTGCCCCTGCTCCTCTTTCTCCACTCTTCTGACCGCTCTCTCGGGTCTTCCTCTGACCCTCTCCCCTGCTTCCTCTTCTCTGCTAGCCTCTTCAGCTCCGGCTGGATCAATCCACGTGATCTACGCCTCGTGACACTCTTCACATAACTCCTCCGTTTGACTTCTCCGTGGGCTGCTTCCTCATTGACCGCTGCTTTCCCCTGCTCCTCTTCTCTGTCGTCCTCTTCTCCCACATCCTCGTGACCCTTCTCCCTGCTCCTCTGTACCCTCTCCTTCCGTGCTCCTGCGTCTCAACTCCCTCTGACCCTCTCCCCTGCTCCTCTGAACACTCGTCCCTGCTCCTCTTCTCCAATCCCTGACCCTCTCCCTGCTCCTCTGACCCGCTTTCCTCTGCTCCCTCTGACCGCTTTCCTTGACCCTCTTCCTCTGCTCCTCTGCTCTCTGACCGCCTGTTTCTCTGCTCCTCTGGACCTTTCCCCTGCTCCTCTGACCCTCTCCTCTGCTCCTCTGACCCTCTCCTGCTGTCCTCTGCTCCCTCTGGACCCTTTTCTCTGCTCCTCTGACCCTTTCCCCTGCTCCTACTGACCCTCTTCCTCTGCTCTCTGACCCTCCTCCCTGCTTTTTCCGGCTGACGCCTCTGTCCCTGCTCCTCTGACCCTCTCCCCTTGCTCCTCTTCTCTGCTCCTCTTCACTCCTTCTGACCCTCTCGCTCTGCTCCTCTGACCCTCTCCTCTGCTCCTCTGACGCTCATCACCGGCTGCTCTCTGACCCTCTCTCTCTGCTCCTCTGACCTTCTCTCTGCTCCTCTGACCCTCTTCCCTGCTCTCTTCTCTGCTCCTCTTCTCCACTCCTCTGACGCCTGCTCCCCTGCTCCTCTGACCCTCTCGCCCTCCCGTCTCCTCTCTGACGCCTCCCCTGCTCCTGCCTTCCCTGCGTCTTTCACTCCTCTGACCTCTCCCTGCTCCTCTGACCTTTCCTCTGCTCACTCTGACCACTTCCTCCTGGACCGCTCTCCCCTGCTCCTCTGACCCTCTCCTGCTGCTCCCTGTACCTTATCCTCTTGTCCTCTGACTCCTCTGCACCCTCCTCTTCCCACTCCCTCTGACCCTCTCCCTGGCTGCTGACCCTCTTCCTGCTCCTGCTGAACCCTATCCCCTGCTCCTCTGCCCTCTCTCTGACCCCTCTACCTCTCCTCTGACCTCTCCTCTGCTCCTCTTGACCCTCTCCCTGCTCCTCTGACCCTCTCCCCTGCTCCTCTGATTCTCTCACTCCTCTGACCCTCTCCTCTGTGCCTACTGCTCCTCTGACCGCTCTCGCTCCTCTTCCGCACTCCCTGCTTGACCCTTTCCCCTGCTCCTCTGACCGCTCTCCCCTGCTGCTCCTCCACCCTCGACCCTCTCCCTGCTCCCTGACCTCTCCCTGCTCCTCTGTCATCCACTCCTCTACCTCATTGCTCCTCTGAACCCCTCTCTGCTGCTCCTCTGTTCCTCTGACCCTCTCCCTGCCCGCTGACCCTCTCCCCTGCTCCTCTCTGACCCTCTTCTCTGCTGCCTCTGACGCCTGCTCCTCTGCTCCTCTGCTCCTTGACCCTTTTCTCCGCTCTCTGACCCTAGTCCTCTGCTCCTCTGACCCTCTTCTGCTGCTCCTCTTGACCCTCTCCTCTGCTCCCTCTGAGCTTTCCCTGGCTCCTGCTGACCTCTTTCTCTGCATCTCTGACCTTATCTCTGACCGCTCCTCCCTGCCTGCCTGGGCTGGACCGCCTATTTCTTCCGGCTCGCTCTGACGCCTCTCCTTGGCTTCCTCTGAACCCTCTCCTTCTGCTCCTCTGACCCTCGCCCTGCTCCTCGACCCTCTCCCTGCTCCTCTGACCCTCTCCTCTGCTCCTACTGACCTTCTTTCCTTGCTCCTTCTGACCCTCTTCCCCTGCTCTGCCTGACCCTCTCCCCTGCTGCCTCGTGAACCCTCTCCCTGCTCCTCTTCTCCGACGTCCTCTGACCGCCTCTCCTCTGGCTCCTCTGACCCTCTCCCTGCTCCTCTTCTCATGCTCCTCTTCCCTCCTCTGACCCTCTCCTTGCTCCTCTGACCTCTCCTCTGCTCCTGCTCCTTGACCCTCTCCCACGTGCTCCTCTGACCCTCTCCTCTGCTCCTCGCTCCTCTGACCTTCTCCTCTGGCTCCTTCTGACCCATCTCCCCTGCTCCTGCTTACTCTGCTCCTCTTCTTCCACTGCCCTTGACCCTCTCCCCTGCTCCTCTGACCCTCTCCCTGCTCCTCTACTTCTCCCGCTCCTCTGACGCCTCTCCCTGCTCCTCTGACCTCTCCCCTGCTTCCTCTTCCACTCCTCTGACCTCTCCTCTGCTCCTCTGACCCTCTCCCTGCTCCTCTTCTCCCTCCTCTGACCCTCCCCTGCTCCTCTGACCCTCTCCCCTGCTCCTCTTCTCCAGCTCCTCTGACCCTGACCCTCCCCTGCTCCTCTGACCCTCTCCCCTGGCTCCTCTGACCCTCTCCTCTGCTCCTCTGACCTTCTCCTCTGCTCCTCTGACCCTCTCCCCTGCTCCTCTTCTCGCCCTCTCTCCACTCCTCTGACCCTCTCCCTGCTCCTCTTGACCCGTCCCTCTGCTCCTCTGACCTCTCTCTTGCTCCTCTCTCTCCACTCCTCTGACCCTCTCGACCCTGCTCCCGTCCTGACCTCTCCCCTGCTCCTCTTCTCCACTCCTCTGACCCTCTCCCCTGCCTCCCTCTCGACCCTCTCCCTCTCGCTCCTCTGACCTTCTCCTCTGCTCCTCTGACCCTATCCCCCTCTTCTCCACTCCTCTGACCCTCTCCCCTGCTCCTCTGACGCTCTCCCCTGCTCCTCTTCTCCACTCCTCTGACCCTCTCCCCTGCTCCTCTGACCCTCTCCCCTGCTCCTCTTCTCCACTCCTCTGACCCTCTCCTCTGCTCCTCCTTTGTGCCCAGCTTCCTGCGTGTCATGTCCCGCTCCATGCCCCTCTTCATGACCCTGGCCTGGATGTACTCGGTGGCCATCATCTTAAAGAGTGTGGTGTATGAGAAGGAGGCGCGACTGAAGGAGACCATGCGCATCATGGGGCTGGACAACGGCATGCTGTGGTTCAGCTGGTTCCTCAGCAGCCTGGTGCCTCTGCTGGTGAGCGCGGGGTTGCTGGTGCTTCTGCTCAAGGTACTTTTACACAACACGTTACCCACATTACATGAGAGTGATATCAGAGCCTGGTTTAAACATGTGTACTGTATATCTACTGTATATATGCTGAAGGTTTCTGTTCTATCTTCTCGCATGAAGTTTTTGCATTAAGATTTAAGGTTTAAGGTACACTTTAATGTCTCCGCTGGGGCATCTCCTCTGGAACAATGTTCGCTGAGTGCAGTGCCTGGGGACCCATCTCCAGATCTTTGTGCGAGGCTTGGTCAGAACTACCTTCGCTGGAGGATTTTAGCTGAAAGCCTGGAGGAAAGCCACTGGGATTAGTTGTGCCCTGTTTTTCAGCGGTTGTGTTTGGCTTCCTTTAGCCAAGGCTACCTTTAGCTGTGGATTTCTGGTAGCGAGCCACCTCTTCAGCTTCTGAAGGTCTCTCAGGACCTCCCGACGTGGGTTGTTCTTTAGAGCGAAACCCAGAGTTGATGACCCACATTTTCTAAATGGTCACCTCTCGTGACCCAACAACTTTTCCTTTCTTTTTTGGGGGGGAAAGTGGGCTGAGAGTGTATAAGTTACGAGTGTAATATTGAGAAAATAGGCTTTTTATCTGTACATTTAAGCACTGTACTGCTGTTAATGACAGACAAGCGTTTGATTTTCGCATTTGGTGAGGCAACAAATCCATTGTGTCAGCACAGTGTCACATGCAGACACACGCATGACAGAGCAAGGAACGCAAACTGTCTGACGGTCATTACTGTCCTCTGCTGTGTGGACAGTGTGTGGGTCAGTCTGTGTCCACAGCGCTGCCCTCTGTGTGCAGTTAAAACTTTCCTTTGCATCCTCTCTCCTTCTTGCTCGCCTCTGTATCACACACACAGGAGCCAGATGCGGAGGAAGGTAAACCAGCTCACACAGAGAGATTGTGGCGAAAGGGAACAGTGGAGAATGCACAGACTTGTTCTCTGTATGTTAAGCTCCAAAATGTTGCGTGTTTTATTACAGAGTGAGTTTAGACGCGGAAAAATGCAAATATATTGGAGTTTGAGGCTTACAAGACAGGGGTAAACATTTTATAACCCATCCCAACCTGTCCCTCAATGAAATGAGAATTTCTTGGCCCTTCTCAACTCGGCACGCTGGTCAATAGACAACCTGCTCATCACTATAGTCCACAGCGCTGCGGACACGACCCGCACACAGAGCGCAGCGCTCTGTGGGGTCTGTGTGACCCATTGTGTGCAGCACAGATTCCATCACATACAATGTGGCCAAGCATTTAACAACCATCTTGGCACCATTGGTGGGGAACTCGGAACATCATGTGGAAAACACACACACTTTTTGGGTGGACAAAGTGAAACATCTCCAATTGGACCCAGATGATCTGATGGTTTCTTATGATGTTGTGTCCCTCTTCACCTGCATCCCGACCTCTGAGGCAGTAGCAGCGGTTAGGACGAGACTGCAGGAAGACCCCACCTACAGGAAAGGACCAAACTGACACCTGAACACATCTGCAAACTACTAGAACATCTGTCTTAACACCACATACTTTCAATTCCGGGGACATTTTTACAGACAGATCCACGGCTGTGCCATGGGCTCGCCCGTCTCTCCCATAGTGGCCAACTTGTACAAGGAGCATTTTGAGAAGAAGGCTCTGACCTGCTTTTCAGGCATTGCTCCAAGTCTTTGGTACCGTTACGTGGATGACACTTTTGTGACAATAAAGAAACAAGAGCTGGAAGCCTTCTCAGAGCACATCAATGCAGTGGACCCGCACATCAGGTTTACAAGAGAAGATGCAAAGGAGAACCGCTTGGCCTTTCTTGATTGTTCCACTATCAGAGGAGAAGACGGGAAGCTCCAGATAGAAGTATATAGGAAACCCACACACACGGATCAGGACCTGCTCTTTGGCTCTAACCACCCACTACAGCATAAACTGGGAGTGTGACAGAAGGCACTCGAGTTCAGTACCCCAGAGCGCCGTGCATCTTCATCTCAAAGCCACAAACCACTCCATTGAAGACAGTGAGGTGGAGATTCTGAGCAGGAGAAAAGATGGTTTGAAAGAGGAGTTAAGGAGGCCATCTTTGTTTAAAAAGAGAATCCTTCCTTAAATCGGAATGGAGGTTTAAGATTCAACCTTCCAGTTGTTTTATAATGGTCTGCTGAAACCCTGGAGACGCCCGGGGCATTCTAATGCTAATCAGTTACTCAAGGAGGAGAGAGCCAAAGTCAGGTCACAATATGATGTATATGGCCCATCTCGGTTTAGTCTCAATGGACCATTATCAGGAGGTCCCGCCCTGTGGGCAGGGCTTTCACAGAGTAGGATATAAACCTGAGTTCTCAGACTTATTTCACAGCTTGAGAATGACTCTTGGATGAGAGTCGAAACGTTTTGTTTTTCTAAAACAGTGTCCAGTATGACTACAACTGAATCTTTTTTTACAATGGAACACTCCTGGACGAATGAGGGATTACACCGACATGCTTCATAGCACTGTGCTCTGTGTGCAGGTCGTGCCGTGTCCACAGCGCAAATGTCTTTTAGGCATTTTCCTCCAAGTTCACGATATGTCTGCTTCCACCTAGAAATATCAGTTCTTCCCCGGTAAACTTGTAATAAAGATGGATTATGTAACGGCCTGCTCACTGGCCTCTCCAAACGAGCTGTAAAACAGCTGCAGTACATCCAGAACGCTGCTGCTCGGGTCCTGACTAGAACCAGGAATTACCATCACATTAGTCCTCTGCACTGCCCCCTGTGGCTTCAGAGAATAGACTTCAAAGCAGCTCTGCTTGTATACAAGTCTCTCCATGGCCTAGCACCAAAGTACATCTCGGACATGTTAGTGCCATATGAACCATCTCGGACTCTGAGGACCTCAGGGACCGGCCTCCTGCTGGTGCCCAGAGTCAGGACTAAACATGGGAATGTGCGTTTCAGTTTTATGCAGCTAAAATCTGGAACAGTCTTCCAGAGGATGTGAGACAGGTTCTACTCTGGCAATGTTCAAATCTAAACTAAAAACTGTTTTGTTTGGCTGTGCATATGACTGAAATGCTTCTCTCTGCACTCTTCTCTTTTATGTCTTGAACTATTTGACGGAAAATGGCACTTTTAAATTAAGATTTTGTGATTTCTGCCATGTCTTTTGATTTTTAATGCAATTTTTCCTGTTGTGTGAAGCACTTTGAATTGCCTTGTGTACGAATTGTGCTCTACAAATAAACTTGCCTTGCCTTACCATTATTCCCACGGGTACGACTGCAGCCAGATAGACACGTCCGAACTAGGCAGCCATCATCCCGGACAATTTGAAACAGTGATTTATTTTTTAATTTAAGAAGGCCCAGCAGAGGATGTACTTCCTGCGGCAGCTGAGGAAAGCCAAGCTGCCAGTGCAGATGATGGTGCAGTTCTACACGGCCATCATTGAGTCCATCCTCAACCTCCTCCATCACCGTGTGGTACGCTGGAGCCACAGCCAGGGACAAACAGAGACTACAGCGCCCTCTGCTGGAGCCACGGCCAGGGACAAACAGAGACTACAGCGCCCTCTGCTGGAGCCACAGCCAGGGACAAACAGAGACTACAGCGCCCTCTGCTGGAGCCACGGCCAGGGACAAACAGAGACTACAGCGCCCTCTGCTGGAGCCACGGCCAGGGACAAACAGAGACTACAGCGCCCTCTGCTGGAGCCACGCCAGGGACCAAACAGAGACTACAGCGCCCTCTGCTGGACCACAGCAGACCATGCTGAGCCACAGCAGACTAACAGAGACTACAGCGCCCTCTGCTGGAGCCACAGCCAGGGACAAACAGAGACTACAGCGCCCTCTGCTGGAGCCACGGCCAGGGACAAACAGAGACTACAGCGCCCTCTGCTGGAGCCACAGCCAGGGACAAACAGAGACTACAGCGCCCTCTGCTGGAGCCCACAGCTAGGGACAGACAGAGACTACAGCGCCCTCTGCTGGAGCCACAGCCAGGGACTAACAGAGACTACAGCGCATTGTGCGTTCTGCTGAGAAGGTGATCGGCTGCAGACTTCCATCTCTGCAGGACCTGTACGTCTCCAGGGCTCTGGGACGAGCAGGTCGGATCACAGCTGACCCTTCTCACCCTGGACATTTAACTGTAAATTCTTGTGTACATAGTAAATCTATTTTTATTTTTATTTAATACTATAGTCATTTAAAATAGTTTCTTTATGCTTTTGATTGAATATATATTGTTTTTATTATTGCTCAGTGTTTTATGTTGCACCTTAAGGCCGAGACAAGTGAATTTTGTTCATTGACAATGGAAATAAACCCTTTCTGATTTCTGAATTGGATATTTAACCTCATTAACTCACCACACCCCTGCTGCATTTGTATTTTTCGCTATTTCCCACAAATCCAATCTCCCACATTTGACACATCAATGTGTTTAGTCACAGAGTTTAAGTACAATAGCAAACAGCCACCATGGACATAAAGGATCTAGACTCCAAATCCAGGAGCTTATTCTTCATATTTCTGTTCTCCTACTCCAGCGTCGTCACCCTGGGCCGCAGCGCCTCCATCTCGGCCCTTACTGTCTGTAGATCGTCCGTATTGTCTGAAACACTCTGCTCGACTTCCTCAACGCGTGTTCCCGTTATTCCATCTGCTGTGAGTTTAGCGGCTACTGCCTCAGACACTGCTGGAGCGATGGTAGCTAACAACTCGGCTCTCAGAGACTCCATGGCACGCTGCACTTTGGACTTCTTGAGCCACAGCCGATGACCAATTACGTTCTCTCCCCCTTCAGACGCAAAGAAGTCGCGTCAGCCATCAGTTTTGTCTGTTTTGGTCCCGTGGCGCTACCGGACTTGTGTCTTCCTTGTTTACTCATCTCTCATCCTTGTTCTTTGGGATTGGGTGGGTCTAACGATGATTTTAAAACCACGCTTTGCAGCAGCAGTGTGAGGTGCGTCCACTCAGTGCGCCTCCATGACCAGACAAAACAGTGATTTTTAAGGCAAATTTCGGCAGCAGCGGGAGGAATGCATGACTCTAGACCAGGGGTGTCAAACATGCCCCCCAGATGTTTTAATCCGGTCGGGAAAACATTTCTAATTTATATTTATTAATCTCTGATAGATGGCATATATATTGCCAGAACTATGAGTCCCACAAGCCTTTGCTGCTGTCGCCCCTTCCCCACGCTGCTCAGCGCTGCTGGAGCAAGTGCTGAGGGCTGGAAAGTGCCAATGCGCGCCGCGCACTAAACTAGCCTTGAGCAGAGGTTTGAGCAAGGAAAAGACGTGTGGTTTTTGGAAACACATGAAAGAAAGAAAGAAAAGAGACGGTTTTGTGGACGTTAGAGCTGCGCTAAAAGCGGCGCTAATGTGAAGCTAACAACAAGAAAACAAACTTCTGTGATGACAACTCTGTGAGGAAAACATCCAAACCAGTGCAAAACCTGGGCAGATCCTGAGCCACAGGTAAAAACACAGGTCAGAGTGTAATAAAGTCTGAACATGACAGAGTGAAGCTGCTTTGAGCTCTCATTTGATTCACCACATGAATCATTTGTCACTAAAATAATCTTAAACTGTAAAAATAGTGAGCTCATATTGAGTTTGTGCAGCAACATTAACATGTCTGTGATACAAACATTTCATATCAGAATCATATCACACGTCCATGTTCCTGTTCCTGCTGCTGCTGCATGAATATGGACTCGGTCTTTCACATGCTGCAGATTAGTGCAACAGTGTCCACAGAGAACTGTTACGCTATATAAAGCTATTGTATGCTACATATGCTATATGTTCGGTCCGAGGCCCAGCCTGAGCATCGAAATTCGGCCTGCGGCCCACCCTCAGGGAATAGCTTCACCACAACAGCCCTAGATGTAATAGTAGTGATAGTAGCAATAATATTTTTAATGCGGCGATTCATATCCTTCTGCTGCAATAATTTTAGTAGTAGAAGTTGCTAAGGATGCTACAATAAAGTTTTGTCATGATTTGATATGTGTAGTTGTGATGATTCGCTTCTCTGACAGATGGGGAACCTGCTGCCCTACTCGGACCCAGGCGTGGTCTTCTTGTTCCTGGGCTCCTATGCTGTGGTCACCATAATGCAGTGCTTCCTGCTCAGCACGGCGTTTTCCAGAGCCAATCTGGCAGCAGCGTGTGGAGGCATCATCTACTTCACGCTGTACCTGCCCTACGTGCTCTGTGTGGCCTGGTCCGACTACATCGGGTTTGGGGCCAAAGTCTTTGCCGTGAGTAGCCTCTGCTGCTTCAGGATTTGGAAAAGCAGAGTAGTGCAAAGCATTTCTCTCTACTTTTCTGTTGAATTCTTTTAGAAGCAACATGAAACCGAGGTCCTGACAAAAGTGTCAAAAGTGTCCTGTGCGGCTCACAGAGGCTGTGGTCAGTTCACTGGAGAACAGGGACTTCTCATCCACACAGTCACATGCATTTCCTGGACATTCATTCAATTGTCACATTGTAGTTTTTATATTGTAGCCTACTTTTAGAGAAGCTCATTCATTATTAATTCAAACTGACACAAAAACAGCCATGAAAGTACAAGGTGATGCTATATTTAGCTGATATTCAATTTTTTCAGCTTTACACCTCATGATTCTCATAATATATTCCTAAAAACATATCTTGTAAAGGCTCACTGAAGTGTTGCTGCTGTAACGCGAGCCTGGACACATCCAGCATAAAGTCAGAACTAACTGCACACTCTGCACATCTGGTTCATGATAAGGACAGAAAGGAAGACAGTTAGAATCTCCTTGTGAATAATGAGCACTTTAACATGGTGTCACAGTGTTCCAACATGTGATTTTGTGGTTCTTCACTGAGATGTACATATATTTTCCCAGTTTTCGTCAGTCAAAACAAAATGACCCTCTCTTTCCCATTGATTTTTAATGTTATAAGTTGAGTGGATGTCCAAATTGTTAATACGTTTATATAATTTTGAACAGTGAATTCTAGCTGAGAATTTTGACATGACTCAATTCAAGTTGAAACTTTAGAGATTCTTGAATGTTGTGACATCACATGGATGCAACCCTAAGTCCAGGTTCTAGTGCCAGTCCTGGGTTGTTTCCCAAAGCCTAGGTGCCTTGCCTTGTCTCTGAAGTCAGTTCCTCCACAGTCAAGGCAAGTGTCCTGCCTCAGCCCAAAAAGATAATTATTGAACAGGTTTTGCCACGGTAACACACAAATGAAAATGTTAACAATTGAGCTTTCAACTTTGTGGGAGTGGGAGAAGGAGGTCATATTTATTTGGGAGGGTTGATTGGAAGCAATACAGAGCCATGCTCCATGATGAAAACTTTTGTTATCACGATGCATTATGGGTTTCATTGGTAGATTAGCCACATAACCAAACGGAGGACATAAACATTGGAACACAACTTGGGCAGTGAGTGATGACCTGGATTTCTAAGCATCCCCAGATCAGACCAAGGCACAGACTTTGGGAAACAGTCCAGGTCTTAGTCCTGTTTGTGCTCTTTCCTCAGTCCCTCCTGTCCCCGGTGGCCTTTGGCTTTGGCTGTGAGTACTTTGCCTTGTTTGAGGAGCAAGGCGTGGGTATACAGTGGTCCAACCTCCTGAGCAGCCCTCTGGAGAAGGACGATTTCAGCCTCAGAACCACCATCGGCCTCATGTACGTGGACGCAGTGCTGTACGGGATCCTCACCTGGTACCTGGAGGCCGTCTTCCCAGGTCAGACCTGCTGCTGTGGGCTTCTCCGTCACACATGTGGGCCTGCTTTAACCTGGCTCAGTTCTGATTTACTCCTAGTTTAGTTACTGTTAGTAAAGGTTAACTGACAATGATCCAAAAATGTCCAATAATTATCTGTTGTTAATGATGAACTTCATGTGTTGTTTTTAACCCTGTTTCTTTCTTGAGTTTGAGCCAATTTATTCCTGGTCTAGTCCTGGTTTAGATCCTGTTAAATCCAATTTAATTTTGATTTACCGGTAGATGCTATGAAGTCCTGGTTTAGTTTTGGCGATAGTCAGATTAGTCCTGGTTTAGCTCTGGATTAGTCCTGGTCTAGTTGTGGTTGAGACTTGGAAAGTCCTAATTTATTCTTGGTTTTGGTCCTGGTTTAGAACTGGAATAGACCAGGTTTAGTCCTAGTTTAGTCCTAGTTTATAATTAAGTAAAGGTTAGTTCGAGTTAAGAACCAACAGTCTTCACAATATGCTATAATGTTTTGTTTTAACAAATGACAGAAATCATTTATATCGGTATTTCTTTTCTTGTATTATTTCCTGTCTTTTAGTAATTTCCTTTCCTTCTTTTGGCTCAAATCTTTCTGGACCCGGTCTGGACCATGTTCCTGGGTAAATCCTGCACTCTTTCCTTCATCCTTCCTTATTTCTTGTTTCTTTTGTTCACATTTGGCTTTGCCTGTGTTCAAACCTGTGGCGCCTCCCGCAGGTCAGTACGGTATCCCACGCCCTTGGTTCTTCCCCTTCACCAAGTCCTACTGGTTTGGAGAGAAGGATGGAGACAGCAAGATCCCCCTGAACCGCAGGAGGAACCCTGGAGGTGAGTCCCGCCCTCAGGCGCCATTCGGCCAATCAGCTGCCTGCATAGCCACGTTTTGACCAGCCTCCCAGACTAGTTATGTTTGGGTGGACATTCTAAATTGAACCAATGTTTTTTTCATAAATGGAATCTGAGTCAGTGGCGGCTGGTGAAAAAAAATGACAGTTCATTTTGTCCAAATGGGAATATTTCTTCACATTTACAACTGAATTAATGAAGTAAACACATTGGATTTCCACTTTTGGCAATGGTAATACTATGACAGACAGATAACGTTTTCCCTATTCCTAAATGGATTCAATTCATAATTTGCCTCCAACAACACCCCATAATGACAATATGAAAGAAGGCTGGTAGAATTACAAATAAGAAAACTAACCTAAAAAGGACCAGTTATTATTAAGATTTGTTTTTCTTTTCCAACTTTATAGGGAACATTGAACAATATATACAAACATGAAAAAACAAACAAAACAAAACCAGAGAAAGAGAAACAGACATGGATCAAAAGACATCCCACAAATCAAACATAACTGAACCCAAACAAACGTCCCACTTTGCCCAAAGTCTGTCAAATTTGTCAATTTTCAAATTGAGTCCGAATGTGATTTTTTTTCCCATTTGTCGAATGCCCATTATAATGTTATTCCAGTCCTTGTCATCTGCCAGTAAGGCCTGTACAGGAATCCACGACACAACATTAATCTCAATATTTTTCCATTGAGCTTCATATTCTGGGTCACACCAGCACAGCAGGGCTCTGATCTGAGCTGAAATAAAGTAATTTTTCAAACAAGGCAAACCCCAGCCTCCTTTTTAATAATAATAATTATACATTTTATTTAAAAGCGCCTTTCAGAACACCCAAGGACACTGTACAAGAGAATAAAACAGCAGAATAAAACAACAAAATAAAACAACAGAATAAAACAATAAAATAAAACCCACAGTACAGAACTGGATATGGTGTCGGAGTGACTGAGTTATGTGGTGTTGGAGTGACTGAGTTATGTGGTGTATGTGGTTAGGTGTAGGAGTGACTGAGTTATGTGGTGAGTGTGAGTGTAGGAGTGACTGAGTTATGTGGTGTGGAGTGACTGAGTGAGTTATGTGTGTAGGAGTGACTGAGTTATGTGGTGTGGAGTGACTGAGTTATGTGGTGTTGGAGTGACTGAGTTATGTGGTGTGGAGTGACTGAGTTTGTGGTGTAGGAGTGACTGAGTTATGTGGTGTTGGAGTGACTGAGTTATATGTGGTGTTGGAGTGACTGAGTTTGGTGTGGAGTGACTGGTGTTGGAGTGACTGAGTTATGTGGTGTTGTGAGTGACTGAGTTTATGTGGTGTAGGAGTGACTGAGTTATGTGGTGTTGGAGTGACTGAGTTATGTGTGTTGTGGAGTGACTGAGTTATGTGTGTGTAGGAGTGACTGAGTTATGTGGTGTTGGAGTGACTGAGTTATGTGGTGTGTATGGTGTTGGAGTGACTGAGTTATGTGTGTTGGAGTGACTGAGTTATGTGGTGTAGGAGTGACTGAGTTATGTGGTGTTGGAGTGACTGAGTTAGTGTGGTGTAGGAGTGACTGAGTTATGTGGTGTTAGGAGTGACTGTGAGTTATGTGGTGTTGGAGTGACTGAGTTATGTGGTGTTGGAGTGACTGACTGAGTTATGTGGTGTTGGAGTGGAGTGACTGAGAGTTAGGATGTGGTGTTGGAGTGACTGAGTTATGTGGTGTAGGAGTGACTGAGTTATGTGGTGTGAGTGACTGAGTGACTGAGTTATGTGGTGTAGGAGTGACTGAGTTATGTGGTGTGGAGTGACTAGTTATGTGGTGGGTTGACTGAGTTATGAGTGACTGAGTTCTGTGGTGTAGGAGTGACTGGTGTGTGTAGGAGTGACTGAGTTATGTGGTGTAGGAGTGATGTGTGTGAGTGACTGAGTTATGTGGTGTTGGAGTGACTGATGTGGTGTTGACGTGTGAGTTGTTTGTAGGAGTGATGGTGTGTGAGTTGGACTGAGTGGTGTGAGTGACTGATTTGTGTGTTGAGTGACTGGAGTGTGAGTGTGTGAGTGACTGAGTATGTGGTGTGACTGGAGTGGACTGAGTGTGGTGTGAGTGACTGAGTTAGTGTGAGGAGTGACTGAGTTATGTGGTGTTGGAGTGACTGATTATGTGTTAGGAGGACTGAGTTATTGGTGTAGGAGTGACTGAGTTATGTGGTGTAGGAGTGACTGAGTTATGTGGTGTAGGAGTGACTGAGTTATGTGGGTGTTGGAGTGACTGAGTGTGGTGTGGTTTATGTGAGTGAGAGTTATGTGGTGTGTGGAGTGATGGTGTTATGTGGTTATGTGGTGTGTGACTGAGTTTGTGCGTGTTATTGTGGTGTGACTGTGGTGTAGGAGTGACTGGTTATGTGGTGTAGGAGTTGACTGATGTGGTGTGGTGTAGGAGTGACTGAGTGTGGTGTAGAGTGACTGAGTTATGTGGTGTAGGAGTGACTAGTTGTGACTGTGTAGGAGTGACTGAGTTATGTGGTGTAGGAGTGACTGAGTTATGGAGTTAGGTGGTGTGGAGTGACTGAGTTGATGTGGTGTTAGGAGTGACTGATTGTTAGGTGTTGGAGTGACTGAGTTATGTGGTGTTGGAGTGACTGAGTTATGTGGTGTTGGAGTGACTTAGTTGTGTGGTGTTGGAGTGACTGAGTTATGTGGTGTTGGAGTGACTGAGTTATGTGGTGTAGGAGTGACTGAGTTATGTGGTGTAGGATTGTCTGAACAGGTGAGTTTTGAGTCTGGATTTGAAAAGTGGAAGGGTGTCTATGTGGCGGAGGTCAGGAGGGAGAGAGTTCCAGAGCTGAGGAGCAGAGCGGCTGAAGGCTCTGCCCCCCATTGAAATAAGACTTCTTTTGATTAGAGTTTTTTTCAGATTCAAGGTTTCTTGCCTTGCCACACAAATCTTGAGATTGCTTTATTCCACTCATCAAACAGCAGGATGGAAAATTGGGAGAGTCTGGAATAGATATAGAAATCTTGGAAAAACATAAATTTTTATAGTTTAAATCCTTTGATTTAAACTTAAGTATATGATGAGTACATTTTTCAAGATCTTTCTTTATAGTGGAGAACAGAGGAGTATAGTTTTTCTCTAAGATTGTTGATAGGTCTTTATGGAGGACCACACCTAAATATTTAAGAGATTCTGTTTGCCATTTAAATGGGTAAGTCTTAACAAAGGACAGAAGGGGGTGGCAGGAAGACAATTTCAGTTTTTGTACATACATTTTTTTTCATATATATATATTTTGTTGCCTGTAGGCTTTAGGAAAGACAGTGTGAAATGGGGGATGAGAGAGAAGGGAGGACATGCAGTAAATTATTGGAGTTGGGATTCAAATTCACAACACTGCAGCCGTAAAAATTGGTTGTACACAATATTTTTTATTTTTTTTATAAATCTCTTTTTGAACCTGGAGCTTTGACTTGCACCCTTTTCGTTCGGCCCGGCGGCACTCCCTTTTCTGTGCCCTGACCGAATCATCATTTCTCCATGGTGCCTTCTGCTTATTTTTAATCATTTTAAACTTCCTTGGTGCAATGGTATCCAGAACATTAAAAAACTTGATGTAACAGAGTTCAATAAATCGGAAACATTAGAACATGAGACATTTTCAAAGCGTATAACGTCCTTGAACAGTGCATCTGTGTCATCATTTATGTGTCTCCTCAACAACAACTGCAGGACCAGCCGGTGGTTTGGGAAAAACAGACAGGTCAAAGAAGGAGTTTGCCCTCTGCTGTGGGTGGGGCCACTCACGTGCTGAGTAAGATCAAAAGTTTCAAGGACAGCATGAAGCTCTTTAGCGTTTCTGTCACAAATATTATCAACATGAACATTGAATTCACCCGTTATGACCAAACCATCAAAGTCTGTGCATACGACTGAAAGCATCTCAGTAAAATCATCAATAAAAACTTTTGCAGTGCTGAGGAGGCTTGTATAAAACAATGAAGAGAATGGATGGAGACTGTTTTAGCACAATTTTAAAGGCTACATACTCAAATGTTGAAAGCACCCCAAAGGACAACTTGTGGGTAACTATTTCATCTCTAATTAATACACACATACCTTCCTTTTTTTTTTTTCTTCTCGTGTTTCAGATTCAAGCTTAAAGTTGGGTGGAGCTGATTCTAAGAACTGCACTACCTGTGTTTTTGTCAAACCATGTTTCAGTTAAAAACATGAAATAAAGATTATGAGAAGAGGTAAAATTATTAATTAAAAATGACTTGTTACATAAAGATACGACATTGAGCACAGCAAGTCTCAAATTTGTTTCATTGGGATTTGGTGGTATTTTCTTACAGAGATGATATACTTACATGGATTACACTTCTCTGATGGGTTAGTCTCTGTTATAAAGACAAGTTCTGAGACACGATGCTATGGAGAGAAGGTTTATATTTGTGGCATCTCACAGTTGCCTAATGGCCTAATGGGGAAAGTGAGCTGTCCACTCTGAAAGTTTTCTGGAGTTTGTTCATTTTGAGACATTGTTTCCAGTGACCTAGAGGGGGCATTACAGCTGTTTGTTGAATATTCTTAAGAAGAGAAGGTTGTGAGGAAGTAAACAGTCACTCACGTGCGGAAACGCCCACCAAGTAGTGGACAGCGTAGAGCATGTTGTTTGTGAGGGAACGAATTCTTCCGAGTCTGTTCAGAGGCAAATCATCCATACGGTAGTGAGAAGGGCGATCCCAAAACAAGTTAAAATTGTCAATAAAATGGATGACTTTGGCCCTGCAAACTGAGCTAAGCCAGGCATTAAATACAGAGTTCTACTGAATCTCTCAGCACCGCACTTCAGTGTGGGAATGGGACCAGAGACAAACACGGACACCCCATGAATAATCCACAATTTCAATACATCAGCTCCATGAAATCCCTTTTTGTAATTTCTGACTGCCTGTATGACATGTTGTTTGTCCCGACGCAAACAATGATCCTGTAAACTGTAGAGGGAATGGACTGGAGACAGTAGCTCCAGGGAAACAGTGCGTGATAGCGTTTAAAAAATGAACATGTCTGATGATACAGTCATTTCCCATCCTCTGGGATGCTGCTAAAGCAGTTTTGAGTGGACAAATTATACTCAGTGCTTCGGCAAAAAAGAAACAAAGGGACAAATGGCTAAATGATCTGGAAGAAAAACTAAAAATGCTGGAGGTAAAACATGCCAATAAAGGGAAGTCCCCAAATGCTACAGGAAATTAAAAATGTAAGAGACAAATGAATGATCTGACCTCACAGCAAATAGTTAAGAAAATGCTCTTTACCAAACAAAGATATTATGAGAGTGGATCAACATTTTCTTAATTATTAGCCTGGAAACTTGGATGAAACGAGATGATTATAATTTTTTTTTTAATACGAGAGAGTGGCGCAATCTTAACCAAACAAGAACAAATTCATTCAGCATTTGAATCTTTCAACAACAACAAAAAACTTTTTTCTAAAATCCCAGACGATAAAGAAGATTAAATAAATTCGTTTCAGGACATTCTCACTTTACCTGTTATGTCAGAAGAGCTGAAATAGCAGTGTTGGATATACAAAGTGCAATCAACAGACAAAAGAACAATACATCTCCGGTGAGTGATGGGTTCACCTCTGTGGTATAAAGCTGTAAAAAAAATACCTTTTGCTTTTAAAAACTTTTAATTGGAGGCTTAAAAAGCTTGTATCTCTCTGAGTTGGAAAGAAGCCATCATATCTCTAATACCTAAAGAAGGGAAGGACTGACTCGATTGTGCCTCAGACAGACCCATTTCTATTCTGGATGTGGACTATCGTTTACACACCTCAATTATGTCCAAAAGAATGGAACAGATACTCCCAAATTTAATCCACAATGATCAGACAGGATTTATTACAAAAACGAGAAACACAAGATGACATAAGACGATCTTTACACAGAATGGATCATACAAAAACAACAAAACAATGTTTGGACGTCGAGAAAGCTTTTGATTGTATCAGCTGGCCTTATTCAATTAAAGTGTTAAGCAAATTCTAAATACACAACTTATTTCTTTACAACGGTCCAACATCAAGAATTAAAATCAATAGTCATCGGACAGACCCACTGACTTTGGAAAGAGGGATGAGATAGGGCTTTGCTTGGTCCCCCCTCCTGTTTGCTTTGTACTTGGAACCATTGGCTCAATATATTAGACAATCAAAAACTATTCATGGTGTTACAATTGATGGGATGGAACATAAAACTGCTACTCAGATGATTTTCTATTATCCATCCATCCATCTTCTTATGCTTATCCGGGCAAGGACTCCCGGACGTTCCACTCACCAGACACTTCCTCTAACTCCTCCGGGAGGATCCCGAGGCGTTCTCAGGCCAGCCGAGAGACATAGTCCCTCCAGCGTGTCCTGGGTCTTCCCCGGGGCCTCTTCCTGGCATGCCCGAAACACCTCCCCAAGGAAGCGCCAAGGAGGCATTCGGAACAGATGCCCTAGCCACCTCAGCTGGCTCCTGTTGACGTGGAGGAGCAGCGGCTCTACTCCAAGGTCCTCCCTTGTGACTCACCCTATCTCTGAGGGAGCACCCAGCCACCCTGTATACGAAACTCTTTTCAACCACTTACATCCGCAATCTTGTCCTTTCGGTCATTATCCAAAGCTCATGACCATAGGTGAGGGCAGGAACGTAGATTGACTGGTAAAACAAGAGCTCAGACTCAGCTCCTTCTTCACCACAACAGTCCGCATCACTGCGGACGCTGCATCGATCCACCTCCTCACGCTCCATCCTTCCCTCACTTGTGAACAAGACCCCGAGACTAATCCACCTTTTTCCGGTTGAGAACCATGGCCTCAGATTTGGAGGTGCTGATTCTCATCCCAGCTGCTTCACACTCGGCTGCAAACCGTCCCAGAGCATGTTGCAGGTCCAGGTTTGATGGAGCCATCAGGACAACATCATCTGCAAACAGCAGAGATGAGATGCTGTGTTCCCCAAACCGGACACCCTCGTACCCTTGACTGTCTTAAACAGAGGGACCACCACCCCAGTCTGCCAGTCCAGAGGCACTGCCCCCGACCGACAAGCAATGTTGCAGAGACATGTCAGCCAGGACAGTCCTACAACATCCAGAGACGGAGGTACTCGGGGCGGATATTAGACACCCCCTGAGCCCTGCCTCAGAGGAGTTTGCTCACAACCTCAGTGACTTCAGCTCAGGTGATGGACGAGTCAGCCTCCGAGTCCTCAGTTTCTGCTTCCTCTTCGGAAGACGTGACAGTGGGATTTAGGAGATCCTCAAAGTATGCCTTCCACCGTCCGACGACATCCCCAGTTGAGGTCAGCAGGTCTCCACCCGCACCGTAAACGGTGTTGGTGAAGCACTGCTTGCTCTTCCTGAGGCGTTGAACGGTTTGCCAGAATTACTTGTGCCTCAGGAGTCCTACAAGCCAAAGAACCCTGATAGGCCTCCTTCTTCAGCCTTACGGCATCCCTTGCTTCCAGTGTCCACCATCAATGAGGTATTATATTTGACCAGACCAGAAATATCCATACCCAATGTGATTTTCAAAAATGTGTCCAATGTCCGAATGCAAATTAAATGTACAAAAAATGCTAACCCTAACTATTACTAACTACTATTAATTTTTTTTAAATATAGATCTTGAATAAATAACTCTCATCCCATATTTAAGTCTAAATCAAAGGATTGAAACTATAAAAATGTATGTTTTGCCCAGAACTCACTATCTGTCAGACTCTCCCAATTTCCATCCCCAAACGGCTGATTGATGAGTGGAATAAAACAATATAGATTTGTATGACAAGGAAAACCTGCATCCGGTACAAAACTCTTTGTTTCAGCTCAGATCAGAGCCTTGCTGTGCTGTTGTGACCCAGAATATGAAGCTCAATGGAAGAAATTTGAGATTAATGTTGTGCCGTGGATTCCTGTACAGGCCTTACTGGCAGATGACAGCCGGTCATTTGGGGGAAGTTAAGAATCCCTGGGTACAATTTGTGCTTACAACATGGAAGGAGCAAATCAAAACATATAAACTAAACACAGATGTTAAATTCTTAATCTGGTTTGTTTAAGATCAAGGTTTTGCACCAAATAGCACAGATTCAAGATTTATAGTCTGGACAACAAAAGGTATAAATCATCTGAAGAGCTTTGATGTGTTCAAAGAATCCTTTGGCTACAAATAAGGAGTTATTATAACCAAGAAATTAAACGAAGTAATGACCATTATAACCCTCCTACTGAAAATGTAATTAAGGCTTATGAATCGGAACTTTCAAAAGGAATAATGTCTAAATTATATAAATGCAATAATATTCTGGACAGCCTTCAACCATATATATCAAAATAAATTGGAAAATAAGGTAACTTTGTTTTGACAGATGAAGAATGGGAAAGTATATGCACAGTACATCTCAGTCGAGAACCACAAAATCACATGTTTGGAGAGAATTCTGCTGGAAAAATGTGCCATGTTTCTCTATAATACCATGTCAAAGTGCTGATTACTCACAAGAAAATTCTAACTGTTTGAGAAACTGTGTCACCAGGAGGCAAATCACTATCATGCGTTTTGGGACTGGTCTGTTGCTCAGGACTACTGGATTGAGATCTATAAAGCCAGCGCCATCCCACTGGATTTCAGAACTATGTACTTGGGCCTGAGGACTCCTGCCATGAACACAATAGACAGTTACCCCTGGAACATACTCCTGGCAGCGGCGAAAAAGGCCATAAATTACACCTGAGGGACTGAACAGACATTACTTTGGACCTTTACAAAATGGAAAAAAAATTCATTCAGACTTGATTTAAAAAGGGACACATTTGAAAAGTGTGGACTAAATGGGACGTTTGGGCTGGTATGTTTGTGTCTTGTTTTTCTTTTTTGTCTGCTGGTTTAGATTTTTTGACTCTCTCTTGTTCTTTTTTATTGTTTTTGTTTATTCCTTATATTTGAAAAAAGAAAAGAAAAACTTGTATACAACTGATAACATTTCTGACAATTTAAATGATCATTCAACAAAATAAAGGTGTTATCAGGTAAGATTTATTGCTAGTCGTAACTGTTCTCGCTCTTAACAGTAAGGTTGCTAGGTAACAGTTGTGGAATTATTTTTACCTATGTCATATTTGTGCTCATGTCCAACCAGGAAGTAACATTATAGACTTTACAAAAATGGTCAAACTGGGGACAACTAGGCAAGATGTTTAGAAAAATCTGTGTGTCTAACCTGTCATATAGGTTTTAAGTCAGTCCTGACACTTTCGAAAGTACTGAAGCGTGTGTTAGGATTATGACCCACCACTATCTCCTGATTGGTGCTTTGGTTTAAAAATAGTCATCAGATTAAACACCCCTTCCTTTCTCTCCCCTCCCCAGTGATCGTGATGGAGGAGGAGCCTACTCACCTGGATCCTGGGGTCTACATTGAGGACTTGGTGAAAGTCTACAGACATGGGAACAAACTGGCTGTGGACGGACTCACTCTGGGCTTCTATGAAGGACAGATTACATCATTTTTAGGACACAACGGAGCCGGCAAAACTACCACCATGTTAGTCCTGCTTTAGACCTGTTTAAGACCTGTTTTAGATCTGCTTTAGATCTGCTTTAGTCCGACTTTGTGTTGAACGTGTGTTCTAACCCTTGTGTTCTAATGTTTGATTGGTCTTTGTGTTTGAACCCTGTTTACTGCTTTAGTCCCACTACTTAAAGGGCACACATTATGCAAAATTGACTTTTTCAAGATGTTAACCTTGTCCCCTTATCACACCTGGAGAAGCATTTAGCTTCATTCACACTAGTTTGATGAATCCTGGTTGGAAAATCCTCACCCCTCCAATGGTCAAAAACAGTCCTCTCTGTAGATCTGTGGTTACTGACGTTTCTTCGATAACTGATGTAGCTCTGACTTGGCTCTGAGAATCTTCTGCTGTTTGTAAGTCCATAAGCCATCACTAGTCTTGCTCTACTTTTCTATTGTCTTATCATGATCAGTACAACTGTGTGCTGAGACCAGGAAATAAATTGGCTCTGAAATGTGTATCTTAAACTGTTTAGCGGTGGCTATCTACTGGCTACAAGGGGGGCCATGGGACAGTTGGCACCATGGGAAACAGGCAGAGATCCAAATACAAATTTGTTTAGTTGTAAATATTTTGTTTTATAGTTCTAAAACATGAGATGCAAACTAGAGGTAAGAGCATGTTCAAAGGCTGATAACAATTGAAATAATGCATTATATTTTCCATTCAAGAAGACGAGGCCATTTTTTTCTTGCATGATTATAACCCCCAAGAAGTGCACCTTTCACACCACTCCCTAGCACAGACACAGACTTAGTTATACAGCCTCAAAATTACGTACGTACATAAAAGTTCATAACTTCATAATGGTAAAAGATTGCTTGCCTCATAAGAGCCATGGCTTGTCCAGCTTCATCCAGGGGCTTTGGAACAGCCGGAGCAAAATCAGGAAATCCAATGAAATAGTAACACCAGCCATGTTTGGCATTCCTCTCCATTTAGTCATTTTAAACGCTCCTTTGTGGGCATTTCCTTCTTGTTTGGCATAAAAAACAGACAAGTTAGAAATGAGTCCACTGGACAGCTAGAAAAACGGCTTGGTTAAATTGTGTACTGTTTGTCTTGCCATTAGCCAATCAGAGACCAGTTTGTAGTCATGCGATTTACAGGTCTGGTTGACTGAAAGTCACGCGTCTCCTTTCTCTGATAGGTCAATCCTGACTGGCCTGTTCCCGCCCACTTCTGGGACCGCCTACATCCTGGGCCGAGACATCAGGACGGACCTAAGCGCCATCCGCCAGAGCCTGGGAGTGTGTCCTCAGCACAACGTCCTCTTCAGCATGTAAGGCCTGGAGTCCTCCTTAAGACCTGCTTTAGACCTGCTTTAGACCTGCTTTAGACCTGCTTTAGACCTGCTCTAGACCTGCTCTAGACCTGCTCTAGACCTGCTCTAGACCTGCTCTAGACCTGCTTTAGACCTGCTTTAGACCTGCTTTAGACCTGCTCTAGACCTGCTTTAGACCTGCTCTAGACCTGCTTTAGACCTGCTTTAGACCTGCTTTAGACCTGCTTTAGACTGCTTTGCTTTAGACCTGCTTTAGACCCGCTTAGACCTGCTCTAGACCCGCTTTAGACCTGCTCCTAAGACCTGCTCTCTAACCTGCTCTAGACCTGCTCTAGACCTGTGCTCTAGACCGCTTTAGACCGCTCTCAGGACACCGCGTCTAGACCCTAGACCCGCTTTAGACCCGCTTTAGACCCGCTCTAGACCCGCCTTTAGACCCGCTTTAGACCCGCTTTTAGACCCGCTTTAGACCTAGACCTGCTCTAGACCTGCTCTAGACCTGCTCTAGACCTGCTCTAGACTAGACCCCTAGACCCGCTAGACCCGCTTTAGACCGCTTTAGACCCGCTTTAGACCCGCTTTAGACCCGCTTTAGACCCGTAGACCGCTTAGACCCGCTCTAGACCCGCTCTAGACCCGCTCTAGACCCGCTCTAGACCCGCTCTAGACCCTCTAGACCCGCTTAGACCCGCTTTAGACCGCTTAGACCCGCTTAGACCTGCTTTAGACCTTTACTGCTTTAGCTTTAGCTGCTTTAGCTTGCTTTAGCTCTTTAGTCCTGCTTTAGTCCTGCTTTAGTCCGCTTTAGTCTAGCTTTAGTCCTGCTTTAGCTCTTTAGCTTTACCCTTTAGCTGTAGCCCGCTCTAGACCCGCTCTAGAGACCCCGCTCTAGACCCGCTCTAGACCCGCTTAGACCCGCTTTAGACCCGCTCTAGCCTGCTCTCACCTGCTTTAGACCTGCTTTAGTCTTGCTTAGTCTTTTGCTTTAGTCCTGCTTTAGTCTGCTTTAGTCTTGCTTTAGTCTGCTTTAGTCCTGCTTTAGTACCTGCTTTAGTCCTGCTTTAGTCGTGCTTTAGTCTGCTTTGTCCTGCTTTAGTCTGCTTTAGTTCTTAGTCTTGCTTTAGTTGCTTTAGCTTGCTTTAGTCCTAGCTTTAGTGCTTAACTAGCTTTAGTCCTGCTTTAGTCTGCTTAGTTCCTTGCTTTAGTCTCTGCTTTATGTCCTCTTTAGTCCTGCTTTAGTCCTGCTTTTACCTGCTAGTCTGCTTTTAGTCTTGCTTTTAGGCTTGCTTAGTCTGCTTTAAGTCCTGCTTTAGTCCTGCTTTAGTCTTGCTTTAGTCTGCTTTAGTCTTGCTTTGTCTTGCTTGTTCCTTCCTTTAGTTCCTGCTTAGTCTGCTTTAGCTTGCTTGTTAGTCTTGCTTATAGTCCTGCTTTGTCCTGCTTAGTCCTGCTTTAGTCCGCTTCCTACGTCCTGCTTGCCTTTAGTACTGCTTTAGACCTGCTTAGTCCTGTTTATCCCTGCGTTTAGTTCCCGGCTTTGACCTGCTTGCTATTAGTCCTGCTTTAGTCCTGCTTTAGTCCTGCCTTAGTCCTGCTTTAGTCCTGGCTTTAGTCCTGCTTTAGATCGCTGCTTTAGTCTTGCTTTAGTCCTGTTTTAGTCCTGCTTTAAGTCCTCTGCTTATTAGTCCTAGGCTTTAGTCGTGCTTAGTGCCTGCTTTGTCTTGCTTTAGTCCTTGCTTTAGTCCTGCTTTATCCTGTATATACTGCCGGCTATTAGTTCTTGCTGTAGTCTTTTGCTTTAGTCCTCTTTAGTCCTCTTTAGTCTTGCTTTAGTCTTGCTTTAGTCCTTGCTTTAGTCTGCTAGTCCTGCTTAGTCCTGCTTTTAGTCTTGCGTTTAGTCTTGCTTTAGTCCTTGCTTTAGTCCTTGCTTTAGGTCTTGCGTTAGTCTTGCTTTAGTCCTTTCTTTAGTCTGCTTGTAGTCCCTGCTTAGTCCTTGCTTTAGTCTTGCTTTAGTCCTGCTTTAGTCCTAGTCTTTAGTCTGCTTTAGTCTGCTTTAGTCCAGCTTTTTAGCCTTGCTTTAGTCCTACTGCTTTAGTCTCTGCTTTAGTCCTGCTTTAGTCAGTCTTGCTTTAGTCCTGCGTTTAGTCTTGCTTAGTCTTGCTTTAGTCCTGCTTTAGCTCCTTACTTTAGTCTTTAGCCTTATTTAGCGTCCTGGATTAGTCCTGCTGTAGTCTCTGCTTTAGTCGCTTGCTTTATACCTGCTTTAGTCTGACTTTTAGTCCTTGCTTTAGTCCTATCTTTAGTCTTGCTTTAGTCCTGCTTTAGTCCTTGCTGTTAGTCTGCTTTTAGTCTTGCTAGCATTTATCCTGCTTTAGTCTTGCTTTAGTCTTGCTTTAGTCCTGCTTTACCTCTTTAGCTGACATCTGCTTCTAAGTCTGCTTTATGTCCTGCTTTCAGGATCCTTGCTTTAGTTTGCTTTAGTCTTGCTTTAGTCTGCTTTAGTTCCTGCTTTAGTCCTCGTCGCGTGTGCTTGGACGTGTCTTCTAACCCCAGTGTCCTTGTCCTCAGGCTGACTGTGGAGGAGCACATCTGGTTCTATGCACGTCTCAAAGGTCTTTCCGAGGCCCAGGTCCAGTCTGAGATGGAGCAGAATCCTGCGGGACACAGGGCTGCCTCACAAACGCTCGGCCCGGACCAGTGCGCTGTCGGGGGGCATGCAGAGGAAGCTAAGCGTGGCCCTGGCCTTTGTGGGCGGAGCCAAGGTGGTGATCCTGGACGAGCCCACCGCCGGAGTGGACCCCTACGCCCGTCGAGGCATCTGGGACCTGCCTGCTCAAGTAACCGCTCCGGTGAGAACTGTCCATAGACCACAGTTAGACCTGTTTTAGACCAAGGATATCCCGGGTTCTCGGCCCGAGCACGACTTGCAAAAATCAAGTCGTAAACACTGGCGAAAATGCAAATTAAAATGGTATAAAAAATTAGAGCCTAGTGAGAATATTGAAAGACAGCTCAGTAAGCTCCACCTCTAAAATGGATTTACAGGGCGCAATGGGAGCTCACACACGGAAAGATTTCAGCGTGGACAAATTAAAAAATAGTTTGTCAGGACATGTAAAAAATGACATTATGACCCTGCCCTAAACCCTACAGGAAGTCGGCCATATTGGATCAAATTCGATAATTTAAAAAGTCACACATCATAAACAGTTTTCATCAAAAACACTTCAAACTTAGTCAAAATGTGCAAAACAAGCAGACATCTCAGTCCAGAAAAGTGCAGTACTAGGAACAGCAAAGATACTGCGCAGAACCCTCAAGCTCCCAGGCCTCTGGTAGAGGACCCGAGCTTAGGAAAAATAAAAAGGACGAGACCACCCGCAGAGGCTGAGAAGGGAATAAAAAAAAAAATATATATATTATATCACAAAACGCGAGTGAAATTACGAGCACCTTCATTTATGACATATGAAGCCAAAAGTAGTGTTAGAGTCTTTAGAAGTTCATACACTTCCCGTCCCCCCAAAAAAGAATAAAAGGGGCACTCGCTCTATATTTGATGAACCTTTATCTTTGATCACAGCTCACTGTGTCATAGTTTCAATAAGATTCTGCTAAATATATGCATTTCCTCCAGCGCGTCATTGTTCCTCACACCGATCTTCAGAGTGCCATTGTTCCTCACGCAGATCTTCAGCGTGTCATTGTTCCTCACGCAGATCTTCAGAGTGCCATTGTTCCTCACGCAGATCTTCAGCGTGTCATTGTTCCTCACGCAGATCTTCAGCGTGTCATTGTTCCTCACACAGATCTTCAGAGTGTCATTGTTCCTCACATAGATCTTCAGCGTTCATTGTTCTCCAAGATTCAGCTTTCATTGTCCTCACAACAGATCTTCAGCGTGTCATTGTTCCTCACACAGATCTTCAGCGTGTCATTGTTCCTCACACAGATCTTCAGAGTGTCATTATTCCTCACGCAGATCTTCAGCGTGTCATTGTTCCGCACACAAATCTTCAGCGTGTCATTGTTCCTCACATAGATCTTGTATTGATGATGGAGAGAGTGACCACTGCACAAAGCCTTCTCCAGCTCGTCCCAAACACTCTCACTGGGGTTCAGAGCTGTAGAACATTAGTTTCTGCTTCTTTGCAGTTTTCTCTGCTCGATGTCAATGATTTGCCCCTTTTCAAACACACTTGACATCTTCTCCATGACCACAGGATTCGTCTATCCACATGGTTGTTTCAGAAATGAGAAGCAGCTCACTGCATCAGCCGGGTTTAAAATACTGAAAGATCATCAAGTAGTTCTCCAGCAGGAGGAGAGGACCTGCTGGATTTGCCTAGTTGAAGTGGCCCATTTTTTGGACAAGCAGTGTTTTTATCGACGTAAGATCAGAAGTAACAGAAAGATAAAACCCCTGCCTATAGCCGATATAAGTCTCGGGAGAGACGTTTACTTACTGAATTTGCAAAGGACGGCACAGGTTATCCTTTTCCTTTCCAAACCAAAATATACAGTATGACAGCACAGCGGCATGGAGCGCCACCTGGGTATCGAGCAAAGTGTATTGAAATGTGACACCCGTATCGAACGATCCGATTATTATATCGAATATTGTTGCATTCCTAGTCTTTGGTACGTCTTGTTTTTCCTCTTATGTCTTATGGGAGTCCTGCTTGAGTCCTGCCTACGTTCAGTTTTAGACATGTGGTTTAGTCCTGATTGTAGTCCTCATTTACTCCTGTTTGAATTATTTTGATGACATCTGTTTCCACTGTTTGGTTCCAACTGGGTTTAGTCTCTTTCACCCCATTTCTTGCTGTTTAAGACTTGTTTTAATCCCAGTTTTAGGCTTTACTTAGTCCAGTTCCAATCCTGTTTTTAGCCCTAGTTTAGTGCAACTTTAGTCCTGTTTTCCATCCTGGTTTTAGTCCTGTTTCAGTCCTGTTCAGGCCTCTGCTTTACCTCTGCGTCTCTGCCCCAGGACGGACCATCATTCTGTCCACTCACCACATGGACGAGGCGGATATTCTGGGGGACAGGATCGCAATCATCTCCCACGGCAAGTTGTGCTGTGTGGGCTCATCTCTGTTTCTGAAGACTCACCTGGGCACGGGCTTACTATCTGACCCTGGTCAAGAAGGAACCTGAGCCATCCATAAACTCCTGCAAGGACTCCTCCTCCACCGTGTCTGACTGCAAGAAGGTACAGCTTCTACGACCACTGCTACTGCTGCTGCTGCTGCTACTACTACTACTGCTGCTGCTACTGCTGCTACTGCTACTACTACTACTGCTGCTACTGCTACTGCTACTACTGCTGCTGCTACTGCTGCTGCTGCTACTGCTGCTACTGCTACTACTGCTACTGCTACTGCTGCTACTGCTACTGCTGCTACTGCTACTGCTGCTACTGCTACTACTGCTACTGCTGCTGCTACTGCTGCTGTACTACTTACTATGATGTGCTAATGCTTGCTACTGCTACTGCTGCTACTACTGCTGCTACTACTGCTGCTACTGCTGCTACTACTGCTACTGCTACTGCTACGCTACTGCTACTGCTGCTACTGCTACTGCTACTGCTACTGCCTGCTACTACTGCTGCTGCTACTGCTACTATTACTACTACTACTGCTACTGCTACTACTACTGCTACTACTACTGCTGCTACTACTGCTACTGCTGCTGCTGCTACTACTACTGCTACTGCCGCTACTACTACTACTACTACTACTACTACTACTACTACTACTACTACTACTACTACTACTACTACTACTACTACTACTCTACTTCTACTTCTACTTCTACTTCTACTTCTACTTCTACTTCTACTTCTTGAGCTCGTGCTGTGTGTTTGTCAGGATGAGGACGGCGCATCTGTGAGCTCCAGTGACGCAGGACTGGGTTCAGAACATGAAAGTGAAGCAGCCACCCATCGGTAACAATCTTTTATCATACTTGTTTTTTTGTTGTTTTTTTTAATCACATTTTTCAGAATAAATGGAGAAAACACACAGAGAGCAAAATAAAATCCCAAAGTCTTTCATAAAGGTCAGTCATAACTTGTGTGATAGTCAGTGTAGTTTGAGTCATCCATTTTTTAGCAATGGCCTTTTTCCTGCAGCCAGCAGTATGCTTCAAAGGTATCCATTTTTCGTGTTCATGGCAGGGGTTTTGAGGCCCAAGTACATCAAGTGGAGCATTCCATTGATCTCAGTCCAATATTTCTGAGCAACAGGACAGTCCCAAAATCTGTTTCTCCAACAATTAGCATTTCCTTTTGAATATTGAGCACTTTGACAAAATGTTATAAAAAAACGTGTAACATTTTTCTAACAGAATTCCCCCCAGACATGTGATGTTGTGGCTCTCCACTGAGATGTACATATACCATAATTTTCGGACTTTAAGCTACTACGTTTTTCCCATGCTTTGAACCCTGCAGCTATTACAACGGTGCGTCTAATTTATATCTGGAGCATTCCGCTAAGGGCCACTCCAGCGGGAAGCGCAAGCGTTTGACAAACTGTAGTAGAAGACAATCAGTGGACAGTGGTCACTGTCCAGGGGACACGACATGTTCTCTGTATGTTAAACTTTAAAATGCTGTGTGTTTTATTACAATCCAACTCATATTCACTGAGAAATTAGTCTAATTAGGAACTGAATCTGAACGCGCGGACATATTATACAGCGGTCTGAAAAAACGGTTTGGTTCCCCGGTGTCTCCCCCAACTTCTGCCCGCGCTTAGCCCTGTGGTTCGGCTGTGAGGATTCGCCGCGGCCCCTAAACTTCTAGGGCAGATGAGTAGGGACAGCAGATCACCGTCACCTCTGGGTCCATTGCCGCTCCAGCTCCATCCAGAGCCTTCGTGACTGCTCGTTGTGAGTCGGGGGGGCTCCGCCGCGCCCTCCCAGCTCACGCAGAGCTCGAACACATGTCGTGAGCTGGGGGGATCCCCCGCGTCTTCCCACCGCATGCCGCGCATGACTGCTCAGCGTGAGCTGGGAGGTTCAGCGCCGTTAGCCTCGCGCGGCCAGTTGTCTCGGGGAGCCCCGGGGGGGTCCCGCAGGGGAGGCGCTGCTGTAGCACCGGGCCGCACTCAGAAACCCTCAGTACTCGTCCTGGGATCATCCATGGTGAGAGATGTGTGCGTGGGAAAGGCTACACCTCCTGTCCTCCTGGTGCCCTCGTGCAGGACAAACACCAGCGCTCCACACATCCTGCGTCATCACCCGTCTGTGTCTTCTGTGGTCGTTCATGTTGGCACAAACGATATAAAACTACAGCCATCAGAGAACCTTAAAGAGGACTTTACTTCCCTGGTCAACACAGTGAAAAGCACTGGAAAACTGTGTGTAATATCAGGTCCGGTGCCAGCGCCTGCTTTGGAGACGTGAAGTTTCAGTCGCCTCAGACAGCTGCACGTTTGGCTTCAATCGTACTGCGTGTGCCAAGCAAACTCCATATGTGGACAATTTTGCAGCTTTTTTAAACGACTTGAACTGTTTAAAACGTGATCGACTTCAATCCAAATATGTATGGGTCTCGTCTTCTCTTTTAACATCGCCCTCACTCTGCATCTGCAGCAGTCAATGTGTGACAACCAGGTATGGTGACTTCAAATGCTCATGGACCTCTTAAGATCCCAGTCAGGACCACAAGGAGAGCATTAGTGTAGGAGCTTCAACCCGCCAACACTCTATTGCACCTGTGCAAATGGAAAGGAACCAGGTGACAATCATGTAGTGAAGAATAAAATGAACAAACAAGACCCAAAAAACTACACATCATATTTAACCAACATTAAAACCTACTAAAAGCCTGCCCATATCAAATACTCAATCCCATAATGTTCCTAAACACTGACTTAAATATATCAACATTTCAATCTAAAAAAGGTCTTTGAATGAGTCCCATGAATGTGTGAAGTCTTCAATCAAAAATAGACTTCATTAGAGTGTGGGCAAAACAAGCAAATCCTGATGTATTTGTATCCTCTGAAACATGGCTCACCCCCAGGATCTCAGACGCTGACATTTCATTGGTCAATTACAATATATTCCGTTGTGATAGGCCCCGTAAAGGAGGCGGAGTTGCAATATTTCGAAAATCTTGTTTTACTGCAACTGTAAATTCCAAAGTCTCCAAGTCAAAGAGTTTTGAATACAAAGCCCTGGAGATGGGTTTGGGTCCAAATAATCCTGGGAAAAATGACAGTCGTAGGTTTTATGGTCCTCCGTCTGCCCCTGGGGGGAGCTAGAGGACTTCTTTACCTTCCTCTCCACTTTGGATGAGTGACTTGTTTTAGGTGATGTGCTGTCCTCACGACACGTGACTGTGAAGCTAGACAGCCAGCAAACCAATAAAGAAAACTCCGTACACAAGGCGTTCTTTTCTTGCTTTATGGAGGTATCTTGTTCGGATTGAATGAATGAATGACTGAATTAATGTATGAATGGTAACTGAAACATACAGAAAAAATACGTTTTACAAACTACACTGTATAGTTGAAGATCCAACAAAGTAGCTAGCTTAAACACATGTAAAAAAACAAGTCACAGTTAGCTTCGTGTACAGGTTTACATTAAATGATAAAATAAAACACAGTTGTACTGTTAAACTAAGTGCTTATGAACATACAAATACTCACAAAGACGAAAGTTTCCCAAGGTTCAAACGTTTAGAGCACATTCAGCGTGTAAATGAGCCGTTCAGGACTTCACTTTTGCCGTGGAACTAGCTTGTTTATTATCGAGAAGAAAAACGTCCAAGATCCTCTATGTGCGCAAAGGAGCACTTACTCTGCGCTGAAACTAAAACGTTTTAGACAATTTTACCTAAACTCTTCAAACACTTTGTAATATGAAATCAACATATTTATTTAACGAGCATGAACTTATTTATACCTTTTTAACTAACTTATTACTCTTATGGAATTATTAATGTCTTCTGACCCAAAGACATGACGGCTGACATGAACATCGATTGGTCCAAAACTTCTGACAGTCTAAAAAAACTATTGTAATGAATGAAACCTCACACAACGTATTACAGCTCCCACCCGCCCTGACCCTAAAGACCCACTTAAAGCAACATTACTGGACATTATGTTAAGCCACAAGCCTCAGAATGACCACTGCANTTTTTTTTTTTTTACATCAACTAAACATTTAAACAAGTGTCGGTGTAATCCCTCATTTAAACAAGTATAAAAACAGTCCCAATGAGTCCAGAGTCGGTCAAATTTGTCCCTTTCCAAATTAAGTGAAAGTTATTTTTTCCATGAGTCTAATTCCTGTAATTATGTCAGGCCAGTCCTTGATCATCGGAGGTTCTGTGTCATCCATTTCTTTGTCATGGCTTTTTTTCCCGCGGCCAAAAGAACATTCCAAAGGTATCCATTCACTATGTCCATGGCAGGAGATTTTAGGCTCAAGTACAAAGTTCCAAAATTGAATGGAATGGAAATGTCAAAAACTGTCTGCAGTGCATCCTTACTTTAAGTCCAAAACTTCTGTACAAGTTGTATCTCCCTGTGCGTAATGGGCACTTTGACATGGTGTTATGAAAAAAACATGTCACATTTGCCTAGCAAAATTCTCTCCAAACATGAGATTGAATATACCTTCCCACTCTTTGTCCATCATACCAAGACCATTCTCTCCCTCCCACTTGTTTTTAATATATTTAGTAGAGAAGCTGTTGGAAATGAATCGATATAATTTAGATATAATTCCGCTTGAAAGTTCAGATTTATAAACCTTGATAAACATCTCAGTCAGAGGGCAGCAATGGTCATTACTTTGTTTAATTTCTTGGTAATAGTAAGTCTTTATTTGTAAAAACCTATAAAAGTCCTGCTTCTATAAGCCAAAGGATTCCTTCAACATATCAAATCTTTTCATTTGATTATCTTTTACAATCTGGTGAAAAAACGTTATACCTTTCGTAATCCAGACCTTGAATCTCAGGTCAGTTCTATTTGGTACAAAACCTTGGTCATAAGCCAACCAGTTTAAGATTTTAATATCTTTGTTTAGTTTGTATGTTTTGATCAGCTCCTTCCATAGTCCAAGCAAAGATTTCACCCAGGGGTTCTCCACCTCCCCCAAATGACTCAACCGTCTGTCATCTGCCAGTAAGGCCTGTACAGGAGCCCCCGGCACAACATTACTCGCAATATTTTTCCATTGAGCTTCATATTCTGGATCGCACCAGCACAGCAATGCTCTGATCTGAGCTGAAATAAAGTAATTTATCTGACAAGGCAAACCCCAACCTCCTTCTTCTTTTGATAATAGTGGCATTTTGAATCGGATTCGGAGTTTCCTGCCTTGCCACACAAATCTTTGTGTGACTGTATTATTCCACTCATCAAACAACCGGTTGGTTATATTTATAGTTTCATCCTATAAGATAAGATTCCCTTTTTCAAGAAGAGATTCCGTTTGCCATTTAAATGGGTAAGTCGTTCTAAAGGTCAGAGGGGGGCGCCAGTAAGAGAGAATTTCAGTCTTTTGTACATTTAATTTATCCAGACATTGGACCAACTTCTTGAAGAAAATGCATCACATTGGGTATGGAAATTAAAAAATATAATAGAACATCATCTACATCGCAGGCAACTTTATGTTCTGTCCCATCAATTGAAACACCATGAATTGTTTTTGATTGTCTCATAAATTGGGCCAATGGTTCCAAACTACAAACTACTACGACTACAGCGCATTGTGCGTTCTGCTGAGAAGGTGATCGGCTGCAGACTTCCATCTCTGCAGGACCTGTACGTCTCCAGGGCTCTGGGACGAGCAGGTCGGATCACAGCTGACCCTTCTCACCCTGGACATGGTCTGTTTGAACCACTCCCCTCAGGCAGGAGGCTACGGTCCATCCGGACCAGAACCTCCCGCCACAAGAATAGTTTCTTTCCCTCTGCCGTTGGACTCATGAACACTTCTAAACACCTGCCACTTTAACTGCAACTCTTCATCACTCACTGCACTGTCACTTTCTGCACTACAACTGTAACATTTAACTGTAACTCTTGTGTACATAGTAATGCCTATTTTTATTCTATACTATAGTAATTTTAATTTGTCTCTTAATGCATGCCCTTTTTGGATTGAATATATGTTGTTTTATTATTGATCTCAGTGTTTTATGTTGCACCTTAAGGCCGAGACAAGTTCCTATGTTTGTGAATTTTGTTCATTGACAATGGCAATAAACTCTTTCTGTTTCTGAAATACAAAGCAAATAGGAGGGGAGACCAGGCGCAGCCCTGCCTAACGAGGATTTTAAAGACAATTTTTGCTGCAGCGGTAAGAGGTGGGTCAGCTCAAAGCGCCGCCATAACCCGGATCTCCTGTTTCATCTTTCCATGTCCCTGTCTACTTTTCTATCAAACAATATTTAATATTTAATTTCACTGGCAATTTGTTCATTGCTTTTCCTTCTTTTTCTCCCACTTCCCCGACGGGAGTGGAGCAGGCACATCGATGACCTGTGGATCCAGATGCTCCTCAACTGCCTGGAGAAACGGTCTCTACTCCATATGAGCAGTTCTTCATCGGCCTCGAATAATTAGTTCTCCTGAGTGGGTCCAGCTCCACTGTCCACTCCTGTCCGTCTGAGGGAGTGGATCTCTCCTTCACTGTGGAACTTCTCCAGGTTTCTACTTTTTTCCCAAAGAGGTTTGGTAGTTTTTCCTGGGGGAGAAGGAGGGTCTAAGGACAGGGGGGCTTGGGACATCTGTCTAAGGACACAGGACACTGGGACTTTTCCAAGTCCCTATGAACATTGTTTATTTTGTTTTCCACTGTAGCCCCTCGAGGCAGCTTCTGTTGTGATTTTGGGCGTTACAAAAATAAATTGATGATTGAACTCTGGAGGCATCAGCTCCTGCTTCTGGTGGTATAAACGCACATATTTCAGTTTGGCTGATAAGATCACCTTAGAATCAATTTGAACTCTAAGACACAACTTGATCTAGCGTCTCCATCTGTTATCGACTCATTTGCATATTCATATTCATATAAACACCAGCGCTCCACACATCCTGCGTCATCACCCGTCTGTGTCTTCTGTGGTCGTTCATGTTGGCACAAACGATATAAAACTACAGCCATCAGAGAACCTTAAAGAGGACTTTACTTCCCTGGTCAAACACAGTGAAAAGCACTGGAAAACTGTGTGTAATATCAGGTCCGGTGCCAGCCCTGCTTTGGAGACGTGAAGTTCAGTCGCCTCAGACAGCTGCACGTTTGGCTTCAATCGTACTGCGGTGCCAAGCAAACTCCATATGTGGACAATTTTGCAGCTTTTTTTAAACGACTTAAACTGTTTTTAAACGGTGACTTCAAATGCTCATGGACCTCTTAAGATCCCAGTCAGGACCACAAGGAGAGCATTAGTGTAGGAGCTTCAACCCGCCCAACACTCTATTGCACCTGTGCAAATGGAAAGGAACCAGGTGACAATCATGTAGTGAAGAATAAAATGAACAAACAAGACCCAAAAAACTACACATCATATTTAACCAACATTAAACCTACTAAAAGCCTGCCCATATCAAATACTCAATCCCATAATGTTCTAAACACTGACTTAAATATATCAACATTTCAATCTAAAAAAGGTCTTTGAATGAGTCCCATGAATGTGTGAAGTCTTCAATCAAAAATAGACTTCATTAGAGTGTGGGCAAAACAAGCAAATCCTGATATATTTGTATCCTCTGAAACATGGCTCACCCCCAGGATCTCAGACGCTGACATTTCATTGGTCAATTACAATATATTCCGTTGCGATAGGCCCCGTAAAGGAGGCGGAGTTGCAATATTTCTAAAATCTTGTTTTACTGCAACTGTAAATTCCAAAGTCTCCAAGTCAAAGAGTTTTGAATACAAAGCCCTGGAGATGGGTTTGGGTCCAAAATAATCCTGGGAAAATGACAGTTGTAGGTTTTATGGTCCTCCGTCTGCCCCTGGGGGGAGCTAGAGGACTTCTTTACCTTCCTCTCCACTTTGGATGAGTGACTTGTTTTAGCTGACATGAACATCGATTGGTCCAAAACTTCTGACAGTCTAAAAAAACTATTGTAATGAATGAAACCTCACACAACGTATTACAGCTCCCACCCGCCCTGACCCTAAAGACCCACTTAAAGCAACATTACTGGACATTATGTTAAGCCACAAGCCTCAGAATGACCACTGCAGTGGTGTCTTTCCTCTGGACTTTAGTGACCACTGTCCTACTGGACGTGTGCGGAACACAAAATGTATTCAGTCCAAATCAAGTATAACTGTTAAAAGGTCCTAGAAGCATGTTAATGAGCATTTCTGTCTGATCTGTTCTGTAGTGACATTGGTTTGACCACGAGTGTTTCCAGAACCCAACACAGCTCTGGACTTTTTCATCAAAACATTTAATGCTGTTACTGATAATCACGCCCTCTTAAAAGAGTCAGGGTCAAACATAAGAATAATCCCTGGTTCTGTCCAGACATCGCTGCATTATCTCGAGAGCGTGACAAAGCCTGGGCAGAACGCCACGGCAACCAAACCAGCAGCAGATTGGCAGCAGTTTTGTCATAAGCACAATAAATATGTCTCTCCTGTTCATAAAGCCAAAACCATCTTACTACGTCAATACTTTCACAGAATCTCAGAGCAATTCTGCAAAATGTTGCGAAAAACCGTTAAATCCTTCTCTCAACATTCTACTCCCTCTTTACCAGATGAAATGATTAAAGATTCAATGAGCTGGACGACACAAAAAAGATATTTGTGATGCGTTTTAATCAGCACTTTGCTGACTCTGGAAATATCTTTTTGCTGCTCCATCTGTTGCTGTTACTCAAATACATGAGAATAGACCTGATGATCAAGTGTTTTCCCTTAAGCCCTTTACACAGTATGAAGTATTAAATACTCTCTATAGATCCAAAAAAGTCCACTGGAGCTGACACCCTGAACCTAGGTTACTTTAGTGATCAGCCCCACTAATAGTAAATTGTTTGACTCATGTTTTAATCTCGCAGTTCAAACTGAAAGTATCCCATTACTGTGGAAAACTGCTTTTGTTCTCCCTTTGCACAAAGGAGGCCAGAAACAATGATTTGAATCATTTCCGTCCAATCTCAAAAACTATCCTGCCGAGCAAAACTCTTAGAGAAGCTCATGAGTAACCAGGTCTGTGCGTTCTTAACCAAATATTCCATTTTGAAACAGATACCAGTCTGGATTTAGACCAGGACTTGGCACTATCACAGCTGCTACCAAAGTTTATAAATGGATATTGCTCTTGCATTGGACAGCCATGAGGAATGTGCTGCTGTTTTTGTTGATTTGTCAAAGGCCTTTGATTCAGTAGATCTTTGTATTCTCTTGGAGCGTCTGGATGCTGTTGGGTTTGATACTACATTCTAAAAAAAGTTTGCCGATGACCTCACAAATAGAGCTCAAGCTGTTTCTGCTGATGGCTTTCAATCTTTTCTTACCTTAATAAAGGCATTCCTCAAGGCTCTGTCCTTGGACCACTGTTATTTACAATTTATATAAACTCAATTGGGCATAATCTAAAACACAGTAGCATCCACTTATATGCAGATGATGCCAATTCTGTATGCTAAGGCACCTTCTTGTGCCCAAGTGATTCAAAATATTCAAGAGGATTTTCACTCCATCCAACACAACTGTGTTCATTTTAAAATGATGAATGAATTCAAATCTAAAACTAAATGTATGCTGTTCTCCAAAAGACACTCTAGTGACCCAAAAAATATATCTATTCTCACGCTTGATGGTAATATGATTGAACAAGTACTCCATTACAAATACTTGGTGCATCTGGATCGATGAGAAACTCTCCTTCAACAAACACGTACAAGAGCTGACAAATCATCTTAAAGCCAGATTGTCATTCTTCTTTAGAAATAAAACATGTTTTCCTCTTAATTGTAGAAAACAGTTCATCCAGACTTCATTTCTTTCAGTTCTAGATTATGGTGATATTATATATATGATTCTACAGCAACAGTGTTAGAACCTCTGAACTCAGTTTATCAGCTCAGCTCTAAGGTTCAGCTCTAAGGTTCAGCTCTAAGGTTCAGCTCTAAGGTTCAGCTCTAAGGCTCAGCTCTAAGGCTCAGCTCTAAGGCTCAGCTCTAAGGCTCTAAGCTCTAAGGCTCAGCTCTAAGGCCTCAGCACTCTAAGGCTCAGCTCTAAGCTCTAAGGCTCAGCTCTAAGGCTCAGCTCTAAGGTTCAGCTCTAAGGTTCAGCTCTAAGGCTCAGCTCTAAGGCTCAGCTCTAAGGCTCAGCTCTAAGGCTCAGCTCTAAGGTCAGCTCTAAGCTCAGCTCTAAGCTCAGCTCTAAAGTTCAGCTCTAAGGCTCAGCTCTAAGCTCAGCTCTTAAGGCTCAGCTCTAAGGGTTCAATCTTAAGTTCAGCTAAGCTCAGCTTCTTCAGCTCTAAGGCTTCAGCTCTAAGGTTCAGCTCTAAGCCAGATCTAAGGCTCAGCTCTAAGGTTCAGCTCTAAGGCTCAGCTCTAAGCTCAGCTCTAAGGCTCACTCTAAAGCTCAGCTCTAAGGCAAGTGTTCAGCTCTAAGGCTCAGCCGCCTCCCAAGCAGTCAGCTCTAAGGTCAGCTCTAAGCTCAGCTCTAAGATCTTAGGCTCATTAAGTGCTCAGCTCTAAAGCGTGACTCAGCTCTAAGCAGCTAAGCTCAGCTCTAAGGCTTCAGCTCTAAGGGTTGCAGCTCTGAAGGCTCAGTCTAAGGTTCAGTCTAAGAGATCTAAGACTCACTCTAAGGTCAGCTCTAAGCTCAGCTCTAGGCTCAGCTCTTAAGGCTCAGCTCTGAGCTCAAGATCTAAGGCTCAGCTCGAAGTTCAGATCTAATGGTTAGATCTAAGGCTCAGCTCTAAGGTACTCTAAGGCTCAATCTGCTTAAAGCTCAGCTCTAAGCTCAGCTCTAAGATTCAGCTCTAAGCCAGCTCTACTCTAAGAATTCAGCTCAAGCTCAGATCTAAGGCCTCAGCTCTAATGGTTCAGTTCTAAGATCTAAGGCCTCAAGCTCTAAGCTCACCTCTAAGGGTCAGCTCTAAGAATCAGCTTCTAAGCCTCAGCTCTAAGCTCAATCTAAGTTCAGCTCTAAGGCTCAGCTCTAAGGCTCAAGTTCAGGCTCAGCTCTAAAGGTTCAGATCTAAGGTTCAGAATTCTAGCTCACTCAGCTCTCAGCTCTAAGGCTAGCTAAATTCTTAAAGTCAGCTCTAGAATCAGCTCCAAGTTCTCAAGTTCAGCTCTAAGGTTAGCTCTAAGGCTCAGCTCTAAGGCTCAGCTCTCAAGCGCTAAGCTCAGCCTCTCTAAGTTCAGCTCTTAAGGTCAGCTCTAAGGCTCAGCTCTAAAGGCTCTAAGTAAGGCTCAGCTCTAGCTCAGTCAGCTCTAAGTTCAGCTCTAAGGTTCAGCTCTAAGCTCAGCTAAGCTCAGGCTCTAAGCTCTAAGGTTCAGCTCTAAGGCTCAGCTCTAAGCTCTAAGGTAAGCGGCAGCTCAGCTCTAAGGCAGCTCTAAAGCTCAGCTCTAAGCTCAGCTCAGCTCTAAGTCCAGCTCAGCTCTAAGCTCAGCTCTAAGCTCAGCTCTAAGATCTAAGGCTCAGCTCTAAGCTCAGCTCAGCTCTAAGGCTCAGCTCTAAGGTTCAGCTCTCAGCTCTAAGGCTCAGCTCTAAGTCCAGCTCTAAGCTCAGCTCTAAGGCTCTAAGGCTCAGCTCTAAGGCTCAGCTCTAAGTCAGCTTTCAGCTCTAAGGCTCAGCTCTAAGAAGCTCAGCTCTCAGCTCTAAGGTTCAGCTCTAAGCTCAGCTCTAAGGCTTCAGCTCTAAGGCTCAGCTCTAAGCTCAGCTCAGCTCTAAGGCTCAGCTCTAAGCTTCAGCTCTCTAAGGTTCAGCTCTAAGGCTCAGCTCTAAGGCTCAGCTCTAAGGCTCAGCTCTCAGCTCTAAGCTCAGCTCTAAGGTTCAGCTCTAAGGTCAGCTCAGCTCTAAGCTCAGCTCTAAGGTTCAGCTCTAAGGCTCAGCTCTAAGGTTCAGCTCTAAGCTCAGCAGCTCTAAGGCTCAGCTCTAAGCTCAGCTCTAAAGCTCAGCTCTAAGGCTCTAAGCTCAGCTCTAAGGTTCAGCTCTAAGGTTCAGCTCTAAGGCTCAGCTCTAAGCTCAGCTCTAAGGCTCAGCTCTAAGGCTCAGCTCAGGCTCTCTAAGGTCAGCTCAGCTCTAAGGCTCAGCTCTAAGGTTCAGCTCTAAGGCTCAGCTCTAAGGCTCAGCTCTAAGCTCAGCTCTCAGCTCTAAGGCTCTAAGCTCAGCTCTAAGGTTCAGCTCTAAGGCTCAGCTCTAAGGCTCAGCTCTAAGGCTCAGCTCTAAGGCTCAGCTCTAAGCTCAGCTCTAAGGCTCAGCTCTAAGGCTCAGCTCTAAGGTCAGCTCTAAGGCTCAGCTCTAAGGCAGCTCTAAGGCTCAGCTCTAAGTTCAGCTCTAAGGCTCAGCTCTAAGGTTCAGCTCTAAGGTTCAGCTCTAAGGCTCAGCTCTAAGGTTTCAGCTCTAAGGCTCAGCTCTAAGGTTCAGCTCTAATTCAGCTCTAAGGCTCAGCTCTAAGCTCAGCTCTAAGGCTCTAAGCTCAGCTCTAAGGCTCAGCTCTAAGGTTCAGCTCTAAGCTCAGCTCAGCTCTAAGGTTCAGCTCTAAGGCTCAGCTCAGCTCTAAGGCTCAGCTCTCTAAGGTTCAGCTCTAAGGTTCAGCTCTAAGCTCAGCTCTAAGGCTCAGCTCTAAGGCTCAGCTCTAAGGTTCAGCTCAGCTCTCAGCTCTCTAAGCTCAGCTCTAAGGTTCAGCTCTCTCAGCTCTTCAGCTCACTCAGCTCTAAGGCTCAGCTCTAAGGTTCAGCTCTAAGGCTCGCTCTAAG